>WBMZ01022106.1:0-11963 GCA_013400975.1 Atrichornis clamosus | reverse complement strand
GGTCTAGCAAAACCACGACAGGGCAACATCAAGAGCAGCCTTCAAGCGATCTAAAAATTCCACAAATGGCTCATTGGGTTTCTGTTGAATGGAAACATAAGATGGTTGTGGCTTTCCCATCTGTGGGACCTGTCGCATAGCAGCGGTAGCAAGTGCTTGAGATTGCTGGAGAATTTCTGGGTGCAGTTGTGCTTGTACTTGAGGATCCTGAAATGCTCTCTTTCTCATTAACATTTCGTTGCGGTGGTTAACGGATGCTGGGGATCACGATTCATATTTGCAATCATGGCTATGTCTACTTTCTTTTCTTATTCTGATTGACCTGTGGAGTCCATTCTAGCATAGAAGATGACAGCAGCGTAGGTATAAATTGAGTCATGGCTTTCCTGTAGTAGCAGAGGCCATGATCCAGCCTGGCCTCAGGTAGTCTGTTACCATGACAACTTGTCCAAAAAAAAACAAGGTGGAAAGGGGAAAAAGAGAAGAGAACCTTTGTTTCACAGAACACTGTCATGAAGGGTGATGATTAGAAGTGAGTCAAAATTCCCAAAGCAACAGAGCTGTTAATGGTATTTCTGAGACCTCAGATCTATCACTAAAGGTCCCAGGACTGTCATGGAAAGGTAGTCTTTCATCAGACTGGGAGATTTCCAGGGGTTTCAGGACACTTTCATAAAATGCATGCATACCCTCTGTCAACCTGACTTGCTCCACACTTAGTCTCTGACACCTGCTGGCTTTTCACTCAGTGGAACAGAGGTTTTCTGTGCCCATTCTGCTTAATGTGAACTGTGAGATGTGTCTTCAAGCAGAGGTGTTCTGAAGTGAGGTCCAAAATGTCATCCTTGGAATCAAAATGAAGTCCCCTCAGTGCCTCTTGACTCTTCAGAAGAAAAGGATTTGAGAAGGTAGACGTGCTCGTAGGTAAAACTGTGGTAATTGCTGACACACAGCAGCCAGAAAAACGAAGAGCATGATGTCTTACCCTCATCTCAGGCGCCCAACTCTGGCACAGTCCAAGCACTGAGCTTGTTTAACTTCATACTGCCAAAATTAGTGATCGTGAGGAAGAACAGGAAAACAAATTCGGGTCTGGAAATGGAGAAATCCAACAGCCTTTGG
Source organism: Atrichornis clamosus (assembly GCA_013400975.1). Taxonomy (NCBI): domain Eukaryota; kingdom Metazoa; phylum Chordata; class Aves; order Passeriformes; family Menuridae; genus Atrichornis; species Atrichornis clamosus. The sequence continues at coordinate 10,841 of WBMZ01022106.1, read as the reverse complement.
ACAGCCCTTTGGGAACTGGCTTTCTACTAGGCAATTGCCTGTTATGTTTCCAGGGTTAACCCAATAATTGTGTTGTATTCTCTTTAGTTATCCGAGTTGGGTCAAGCTACCAGTTTGCCTTATAATGCTCAGCAAAACACAGAAGCCCTTTTGAGGGGTTTCCAGTACTGGGTTTGAATCAAGGAAATGCCCAAAATACCTGGACAGTAAAGAAAAAGATGGAATTTCTAATGTTTCATACCCATTTAAATCACAGTTCTGCATATGGTACTTTACATGCTCACCATTCACCATTAATAGAATTTTCACTATGTAATACTGATAAGGAGATTTCATTTATATAAAAGAAAAAGATCTAAAAATGTATTAACTGAATCGCAGGTGTGCTCTGAGGTGAGAGAGCAATTATCAAGATCATTATTATAGTACATTAGTGTCTAATGATGTGTGATAAGGATTGTAAAGTGCCTACTATGTACTCAACTATCTTTCAGTTGGCATTCAGCAACAAAAAAGAAAATTATCTGTATTGTATGTATATACTGTATGACTGAGAAAATAGAAATCAGTATCAAATGCTTAGAGACGTAGAGCAGAAAACCAATGACACATAAACAGAAAAAAATTAAATGCTTTTTCATTTTTATAAATGAAAGTGCCAACTTTGGACAAAATGACCCATAAGAAGGTGCTGAGATGATGTCTTCAGTCAAGCAATTTCTGTTTCTTAGGTTCTCTTAAAAGAAAAAAAGGGGTATATGTGTGTGTTCATGTGCACACATATACAAAAGACTATCAATTTTATATACACTTTTTAAACAAAATGCCTTTCTTTCACCACAATTGACTTTTTGAGCAAAAGATGTTTAGCTGAATCAATTTAAACAGCAACATGGAGTTTGGCAGTAATACATTTCTGCTGAGATTAAGCCAGCTGCTACCAAATCCATTGCTCCTTTTAGCTATTGATTTGTTTATTTAATAAAAAAAAAAGAAGTTTTAGAATGTGAACAAATTCACAACACTGAGGAGACAGGATTTTTATAAGCTGTGCTGCCAGACTGGTAGCTGGTAACACTGTCAAATGAGAAAATCACACATGATTTAAAATATTAGGGATTTCCAATGTGGCAGATTGCTTGAAATATGGCTCTAAGTAGAAATGGGACCTGTTACAAAAAAGTTCTCATAATGTACAATCTTAAAAGAGCAGATCTGCTTCCTTTGTGTTATATCTACTAATACTAGAGATTAAAGACATTTTACTGCATTTAATGTTCCTATTTACTTTGAAAAGTCAAATTATCTTTAGGAGAAAAAAAGAGATTCTATTCTTATTACAAAGGAAATTGTGACAAGTTCTAGCTAAGGATCGGGATCTCCCTAAGACAGCTCCATGCACAACAATCCTTCAATGTGCAACTCCCAACTTAGGTTCTCAGTCAAGAGTATTTCCAAACAGGCTGAGAATCTGCAGCCTAAACATGCCATGCTCTTAGTAGATACACACTCTGTACCACTGGCACTGGGATCCTGCTGTCTTTTTCCTTACTCGAGGCATTGCTCCCATTAGGATGTCCTCGTTTTCTCATTAATCCAATTCACATAAATGAACACTTGTGACTTAGAGGGCCATAGCTATAGCTGTGTAATAGGACTGCCAAAGTGACAGAGTGACCTCTCCTGCCGACGGTGTTTAGAGCAGATCAGCAATTTACCACCAAAATAGTTTTTCCCTGGAAAAATGCTAGTTGCAGAAAATGGATGTTTTGAAGGGAGGGAAGAAACAAAGAAGTTGTAACAAATCTGTAACAACAGGCCTGTTTTCCTACCAGCTGTTCTGAAGAACCTGCTGGGGATTCCAGGCTGTCAACAGCTTCGGCTCCAAAAGGCTGGTAGGACAAAAACTTTAAGCAACTTTGAGGTGAATTTGCTCTGTATACTGCAACAGACTGAGGTACCAAAATACCAGCATAAAATTGAAATAAGCAAATCATATGGGAAATAGCAAATATTACTCTTGTGGAAAGTAGTCTCCCATCTGCAATTTTTTTTAACAAGAATTAGCTACAACATTAGTGATTGCTCAGTGAAGCCTTCTGTAACACTAAGGAATGACCACTGTAAACTGCAGCTACACTAAAGAACAAGAGTATAGTAGCATTAGTAGACCTTGACAAAACACAGTAAGAAATGGAGGAAAACCCAGCAATGCATGATGGACTCAAGCTTTATCATCGACTTCCTGAGGAAAAGGTGAACAGAAGCCTTGACATTGCCAGGCTTTGGCTGCTCAAACTATTCTCCAAAAATCTGTAGCTGCAATAGCTGAAAAGCACATTCCAAACACACACCATTATACCCATACAAGCAGTTTTTATGTTTTTTTAAATTACTAATGAAGATTCCTATGCACTAGACTGGAAATACAAGTTTCTGTTTAAATGGATTTCATTACTTCATTGCAGTCTTTTCTGAACTTTTTTCCACTGGAACAAAGAGGATGCATGCATAAAGAATTGCAGGGGAAAAGTAGGAAGGATGTACATTTTCTCCTCCAAAAATTAAACTATAAAGTGTGAGAATAGGGGGAACAGCCCCTAGACAACTCCCACCCACACAAGTTGTTTGCTTTACTCATGGTCTAAGTATTGTTTTAGAACCTGGCTCATTCTTGTATCTACTGTTTATACCTCCATATAATACATATAATATCTATGCAGTATTTTTATATAAGGTGTATCAGATATATAGGAAAGATTCATATCTTCCCATTCTACAACATGCTAATAGTGCCAGAATTCAAAGAGCCGTCTCTCGGGTGGCCAAGTGAACAGTATGAAATAAAACATTCACATGCCATGCCAGCAGCTGAGAACTACTTAATGAAAAGACAGAGCAACCAAGAATTAATACAATACTCTTGAGACAAGAGCACCTTCATAAGGGAACTTATCACACTTTCCATTCCATAGAGGTTTACTCTATTACTTCAAACATGAATGTGGGCAAAGAGTACACTAGACAAGTCAAAGTCAAGGAAAACTTCATATGTTTGTAGAGATACATGATGTGCAATTATGGAAAATGACAAAGCCCAGAAAATCTGGGTATTACTGTAAGTCTTGAGGAAATCCATATACACACAAATATTCACTGGCCATGAAGTTTCAGTCTCAACAAAAGTAACCCAAGGTCAAAGCTATGAATGGTATGCAGCCTGTGCAATAAAAATGTAAATATACTCCATTCTGTGAAACTATGTGTTAAGTTACACTCTGCAGCTGGTCATCAGCAAGGAAGAGGGTGATGAGTCCATTCTTCATAGACAGGCAGTTCAGATATTGATTACCAGGATCATGGAAAGTGCAACTCTTGCTGTTATAGTTTTTCTTCTAGATGTGCACACACCACATACACATACAAATGGATCAAGTAAAATAAGGAAAAATAAAAGTAGATAGCTTATTCATAGGCATCAGTAGTGAATAGAGGGTTGACAAAATACCTGAAATTATTTTTAACTAATTAAAGAAATGTTTTAAAACTATCTTCTGTTTCTCTCTCTCCATTTATTTGCTGTTTTGTATTGGGACAGCTACAGGTTGGAAATGTGACATAATCAAAGCAGCTTTGCATGGGGCTTAAAGTCAATATCCCTTCTTAATCCTGATTCAATTTAAAATATATTGTTCTTTAGAGTGAAAATCCACTTTAACATGAAGATGGCTAAAACTGATAGTCATGCCAAATTCTGAATATTCCCAAACAAAAAGGCTTATATTTCAAGCTCTGCACTGCAGGAGCTGTTCTTTCTAGATATCTTTAAAGGATTGTGAATGACAAGAACTTGATGCAAGCCTAAGCCTTTTGCATATCTGCCATTGCAACTCCAACTATGAACAAGCATGAAACATTCAGTAAATTCCACTGAAGTGATTATATCAGACAGAATTTTTATTTAGTTGCCTTCAAACTTGATGAATACCAGAGCCATCAACAAGAAAATAAACACTGTGATTATGAAATAAAACAGCAGATGCTATACACTTAACATAAACTTCTATGACCCTTTGAACACTAGACCTTACTTAGGATAGGTTATTAATATGAGAATATACCAGTACTTCCCTGTCATTCTTCCAAAATGATCACTGATCACTGCTATCTTTCGTGTTTGAAAGAGATGTGACATTATCTTACCTCTAAATAGTGGTGACTCAAATAATGTTGTATCTTTTAACATTTCATCCTAACAAGAAAACTGAGTTCTGGTATCATCCTACATGATTAGGACAGGATGACTCCTGTACCTGAATCTTCAGCACAGAGCAAAAAAAAAAGTCTAGAAACTAAACCTGAAGCATAACAAAGAATTAAAACTTTAAATTTAATACACAGTTTGTAGTAGAAGGGGTAATCAGATTTTCTTCCAATAGAAATTAGTAACTTCAATATATACTTTTCAGAATCAATCTGGCTGGTTCTGTTGTAATAGTTGATGCAATTACAATAATAGGTTTTAAATGGGTTTATATTTCAAGTATGATTGTGCTGAATTGAATTATTCCCTGCTTATCACAAAAATATTGGATGAACATTCCTCATTTTCAACCCACACTTTTAAATTGATTTCCTGCCACTTCAGCATGATTAAATTTCTAAAATAAAGTAGGCAGATACTTCACACTCTTATGTGCTGTCACAAGTAGTAAACCTTCTCTAGAACGTAAAAATAACTGCACTAAGTCCACTCTCTCTATACAAATATGCAAATGCCACACATCTAAGGAAGTGTACACACAATCATCTCAAGACCAGAATTTGACTTACACAGAAGAATGCAATGTATTCTTTTAGGCTTTCCATTTAGAGATGTTTAATTGTTCATGAAATGTTGAGGACGTTTAAGGTGCCACGGAAAAGAAGAGTAGAAAAGAGTATAAAGCAAAACAAGGTGGGTTGGGTAATGTGATTTTCTGCTCAAACAATATGCAATGATCAGTTTTAGTTTTTGAGTTTTAATAGTTTTAATTCCTAACATATTTTTGTTTCTAGTAGCAGGGGGAAAATACTTACTGTGATTGACATATACAGAAGGAAAGAAGAAACTTCTTATTGGACATCATTATACATCAAATAATAAGTGAGTTTCTACCACCAAAAAAAAGGGCATAGTAAGGAACTACATAAATGCAAATGAAAGGCTAATGCACAAGTCTGATAAATACAAAAATCAGAGTTTCAAGAGATGGTACTCATCCATTTTCTCCAGGACTAAGGAATGAGACTCAAACATACAGCATCATATACAGAGAAGAGAGGGGCCACTGCTACAGGATGGCACTAAGGAAGCTGGCAGATGGAGGCAAAGCACCTCTTGGTGCATTCAAGCACAATTGGATAACTGAGGCTCAGAAATTAAATAAGTCTGGTGGACCCTTAGCAATGACAATTAGCAGGCAGCAGCAAGGAAATAAAGAAGTAACTTTTTGAGAAAGATGACCAAGGCCTTTAGATCTATACACAGTGGTTTTCCTTATGGCTTCCTTCACATATGCTGGTTTGAAGGAGGGACAGCATCAGAAACTGGGAAAGGCCATAACCAAGAAACAAAACTCCACTGTCTTATAGCACCTGTACAGGACAATTGCCTGCATGGCTTAAGTGAAATCAAGCTTTACAGCCACATTAACTGATATAGTTGATAATATAAACCTGCTTAGTACTGCTCCTGTGTGGACTTGTTGTCCTATGTGGACGTGTGTGCACAGGACTAGCAAATAGAACATGAGGCTTGTGAGATACTTTTACCCTTTTGGAGAAGTAGCTGGAAACTAGAGAGAATACTGTAGGATGTTTAAAACAGCACTGGACTTATGTTTAGGCAACTGAATCTCACCACTCAACAATCAAATGCTGTTAGAGAATCAGACCTTGCAGGAAAATCAACAGAATCATGTTTGGATCTGTTTTTAAGTGCTCTGTATAAGCAATTGTAATATTGACTCTTAATTAAAAATCTGAATTAAACAATCCATATGTTTCCTATAATAAAATATATCTGTATTACATTCTGAGAAAGGTCTGTAAATTATGTCTTATTTTACCATGCCCTGCGATCTTTCCAATGAGAATTAAAAAACCCCAAATACTAAGTCAATATATCTTACTATATGCCAAAAACCAAAGCAGGAATCATTCCTAAATCTGTTTCTGAATAGCAGGAAGCACCGTAGTTCATTATATTCACCTTGTTTTTCACAGTCAGCTGCTAGAGGTTACACTTTTCCAATGTTTACCCTTCTATTACAGTCGATGTTTACAAGGTCAGAGGAAAGAGTGGCTGCTACACTGCCCTTTGAAAAGGAGCAGATGTGCTCCAGAACCCAAAGATTATTAGTTACATGGACAGAGGAGAGGAAGAACTAAAGTTGAGACACCACAACCCCAGGGTTGAATACTGTTAAAACTTTATTAGTTCCACATTCTCCAGAAACTCATTATCTGAAATAACATTTGATATTTCAAGAGAGTCAAAGGGAGCATAAGAGCCTCTGTTACTTTCTGTCCTTTTACATTTTCATGAAGAGTCTAGGTGTATTCAGTTTTAATAATAATACATTTTACGTTTTGTTGCTTGTTTGAAGAAAATAGTTCAATTCAGTATTACCTGCCAATAATTGTGGGAAAAAAAAATTCTTGATTAATAGAATCCCAAAATAATCCTCTTAACCTTGTCTCTCTTGAAGATGGGTGTGGCATTTCCTTCAGTCCTCAGGAACCTTCATGGAGCACTATGAATTTCAAAGGTGTCAGCAGCTTCACCAGCACATTGCCCAGCTCCCCCGCACCCCTGAGTGCATCCAATCTGATCTCATTGGCTAGTCTGTATCTAATGAGTTTAAGTGCCCCCTAACAGCAATTGCCAACACTCTGGATGAGGTTTCATTCCCACTGAGGCTCAGGAACTTGGGAGGCTAAAAAGTAGATTGTGCCAGTTAAGATCAGTGAAATAAAAACCTGGCATTGTTCTCTTTTTTTATGTAATAAAGATATTTTCAACTTCCTATCACATTTTACATTCAGAAATCCCTCTGACTTACACTAATTCTTCCCAGTTTAAATGGTTTACCACTGCTGCATTTTTTCCACTCACTTTTCATTCACTCTGAATGGTAAAAAGTCATTCCTTTTTATCATGTAAAGTGACACGTTATCACATGTATAGATTTTTTTACCTAACCAAACACTACAAAACACAGACTAACATTAGGAATCAGCTCATTTGTTTCCTTGAAAACTTGGGTTTTTCAAGCCAGTTTTGACTAGAAATATTTTGGTCACATCCTACCATTTACACTGGCAACAGAAGCAGCTCACAACCTCTCCTCAGCTCTTTGTATGCTCAGAAACTTCTTGACACTTGGCATTCATAAATGCTTTGAAGTATGTCACACACGCCAAGTTTAAGAATCTCAGAGCTACGTTTTTAATAATTTGTTTCACGCTAAGCAAACAAGAGGCCAGAGAAATCCCCTTATCCAATCTCTTAATTTTCTACTCTGTATGTTCAGTAGAGAAGGTATGATTTTTCTATGAATTTCTTTGTCTAATCTTACAGAAAATCATCAACATCCATCTATTTATGCTGCACATTTAAGTGACTCCTTCTCTGTTTACTGAAGGTGAGCAATCTTCTATAGGATGCACAGCAGAACATTTTTTATAACCCAGTTTTTTTAATGCCCGTGAAGTTTCATGTTGATTCAAGAGACTGCAATAGCTTCATCCTTCACTTTAATTACTTGTGGCCATATTTCGTGAGAGCAATAGTTGTCACTTCAATTCTACTCCTCTAAGTTATATATATATATGGTCTTAACAACTTACAGAAGTAACTGAAGCAATCAATACACTTCAGATTCATGTAGGTGTATTTGTGGTTTCAATATAATTTTCTTTTTTTGTAACTTTTTTAGATTTAATTTCAGTGGCTTTACTTTTTCTAGAAAATTGTGCACTTATTTCTACAAATTTCTGGTTAAACAGAGGTAACCAGTCGCCACCCAAAGATAGAGTCACTGTCCTGAAAATACATACAGATTACCTCCTACTCTTTATTTAAATTGCAAAGCAAAGTCAGGGATACAATTAAAATTTATGTAATTACCTTCTAGAATCAGAAAAAAGGAACATGTGAAACAATACTGTTGGTGATGAAGACTCCAGAAAAGCTATAAATACTTTAACCTACATTTTTCAAAATGAATTGAAATTTTGTGTCTAAACTGTTAACCTATGAATTGAATATTTCTGTTTTATATTCTGATATGTGAGATGTTCTAAATAAAATATCAATGCTAACAACACATTAAAAACTGATTCAGAAAATCAACTCAGTATAAAAGACAAGTAGAAAGTAAGCTAAAAGAAGATAGACTTATTTGAAATTCTCTAAAGTATTCCATAAAATTACAAGTAATTTCATTAGAATATATTTTTTTCTGTTAGTATCCTGTCATGACATTTCACGGATTTAATATTTATCCATAAAAAAGAATTAAACTTGTATTTTTAATTTTCTATTAAATGAATGTTTTGCAGCTGTCCTAGGATAACTGGGCAATAAATGCTTTTGTTCTGATTTGTAAAGAAAAACAATGCCAAACCCTTCTCTGTAACAGGAAATCTACATTTTATCAGGTTATTGGGCACTGTGCATCCTCAGCTCTCTGCTTTGATGATAAAAGGAAGCTCACACTGGGAGCTTGGATTGCAAGAAAATGGTTGTTATCCTGATCAGGGCAGAGTCCTCCCTTTTGGACCCACACATTTCCAAAATTGCTAAGTGCCTTGAAGTGGTCTTGGTAAAAACAGACAGTTTGAGTCATTTTGCCTTGGAAAAGAATGATAAACCTCTTTAATGGGAATCTATTTTAATCAACTACCATAAGACCTGAAGCTAAGATCATTCTTTTCTTTTGCAGGAGCCACTGAAGCCTTTCCACAGGTGACAAGTGTAAGAAGAGTATTTCATATACAAGGATAATGGATAAAGATCTTCCTTTCCCTTTCACTCTTAGTGAGTTTGAATTTCACTTTAAACCGGTTTCAAAGCATGATAGCAGTGGAAAACACAGTAATAAACATCATTTAATCATGAAACAATGTTCTCAGGAGCAATGAAAACATTGCTTTTATTTTTACTTCCTGATAAAGAGTGAGGAGTTGATCCTTGCTGCACTGAAATCAGAGTTTTAACAAAAAACCCTCTTCTTCTCCCTAGAGAAGATGGCACTCTAAAACATCATCAAATTGGAAATCTCAGAAGTTGTCTATAGCTTTCTGTCACGTTTCTCCTTTATTTATGTTACCTGCTGCTGTCCTGTTATAGCACACGCACAGCAGGAGACAAGAATGAAAGGAAAAGCCACAAACACAAGTCCGGCTGGATTGTGTTCTCCCAGTGGAGCAGCAGGAAGTAAAAATCATAGGGATTATATTGCCACTTGCCCTGAGGCAAAATGTTAATAGTGAGAAAAACAGCCTTATGCTTTCCTCTCCCAAGGGGGAGAAAAAGGGATCTTTGATCTTGGGAAATTGATTTTTTTTCTGCCCTTAAAGGTGGCTCACTAGCTTATAAACACATATTACTGCATGGGGTAGTTAAAATAGCAACATGATAATATAGGGGCTAGATTTTGTGTAAGAAATGAGGTGCTCATGCCTTCCATGGTGGCACCAAATAATTTTTCAGCTAATCCATAATTAGCGGTTTCATTCCAATACAGTTCTTTTTTACTATAGCAAGGGGTTTTTTTGCCTTGATATTGTAGGATTTTCCCATTAGACAAGTGTTTAGAAAATAAATACTATGGTCTGTTGTCTGTGATTTTTAATCCACACACATATTTCAACAGAAAGCAAGAATAAAACTAACTTGTAGATCACTAAAGTCGACAAGCTTAAGTCTAGATACAGAGAAAACAAATGGATTTTAGGCAGTCTTGATCACTTTCACTAGAGCATTTTTTCGGTTGTTATTCAACTTTCTGTAAATGGTACTGAGCTTGTGATTACGGATTTTGACGAAGGTACAATTAAGTACTGTGTATTCTTTTTTTTTAGTGATGAAAACAGAAGATGTGCAGCAGCAAACGCATGTTCCTGATACCATCCCAGACCAAACAAAAATCACCTATTTCATGACAGTAATCTTTGTCAAATATTAACCTTGAAATGCTAAAACATTAGAAAATGAATTGCATATGACAACGGAATTTCCTCACTCAAGGAACACATTATGCTTTCTTGTTCCAAATAATCATTGCTGTCTCCAGTAAATCTGTTGATATTTTAGAACCATCACTACTTTCTGTACTCAACAGGCACTTCTGAAATTACAGACATAAGAGAAGCCCTTCGCCCTTAGGATCAATGCAGTTGATAGGATTTTTCATTTCCTCTGCATGGCTTTGGGTTGTAGCAACTTCTTTCCTCAGTTTATACTTTAGTTCAAGAGTATGTGTACATAATTCCTTATCAGTATTAAGTGGAATTATGAGAGAAAAGTTCCTTTACTTTATTAATCCCAGTGAGAAAAAATACTGGCTTGTGTCCAGCACAACACGTTAAAGCTGATAAAGTAAAAAAAGTACAGACTGACATTCTGTTCCCTTTTGACTTTTTATTTTGTTAGGGTCTTATCACAGAAGGTAAGTTATATTTAGCTTTGATATGCTTTATTCAGTGAAAATAATGTAGAAGCATTCCCCAGTGATCTGGAGTATATGAACATATGTTTTTATAAAACTCGTATTGTCCTGGGTTGTGGGGAT
>WBMZ01022099.1:0-24747 GCA_013400975.1 Atrichornis clamosus | reverse complement strand
GCCCGGGAAGGGGGGGCGGGGGGCCCGTGGCTTCCGTGCGGCCGCCGCATCGATACCGGCAGGGAAGGATGGAGGAATGGAGGAGGCCGGGCCGGTCGTTGCGGCGTCCTCAGGAGCGAGGCCTGGTCCCGACGCGGCCCCCGGAGCCGCTCCCGCCCCGCTGCTGTGCGTGACTCACACGAGTGCAAGTGGGCAGCGCCACGGGACTTTTCCCACGCCGAAACCTGTCGCTGCCGAAAGGAAAAAGGGTTTTGGGGTAAAATTAGTAAGTTTAAATTGGAGAAGTTCGAGGCAGGAGGTTGCTTAGCAGCTCTCGGCGTGAGATGGAGCGGGTGTTTGGAGCTGCCGTGGTGCTGGAGCTGCTCTCCGGCTGCCAAACGGAGTGGATCGGTGTTGGCCTGGGTGAGGTGGCTCGGCGGTGCAGGAAGCTGTAGGTCTGGGTGTTGAGACAAGGATGGGTCACGCCTTCGTGCTCGTTTAATTTCTCCTCTGGAGGTAGTTGCTGTGCTTTCCTGTAGGAAGGAACGTAGTTCATGGCTATAGAATCAAAGAATGATTTGGGTTGGAAGGCGACCTTGAAGATCATGTAGTTCCAACCCCTGTGCTGGGTGCTTGTATCCTTCCCAGCTTCATCTTCCTAATGAGTGATATGTCATCTGAAGGTGTATGGCCGCTCAATCCACTTCGGTAATGAATACTACTTAGGATTTTATTGCTTTGCGTTGAACTAAATTATTTCTGAGAAGTTTTTCTTATTTTAAAGAAAATACTAGTTATTACCTTCAAGGAGTAAGTACATCTTTGCGGGTTCAGCACGTTAAAATCTCAGTGCTGTTCCCCTGCTGGGTTCAGCTGCAATGGCAGAGGGAGTTTGAGAGTTTTAGGTTCTTACTTGGTCGACCGACTTCTGGGCCCAGGTTTCTGTCAGGAGCGACCCTGCCTGGCTGATTCGAGGTAAAGGATGTGTTTTGAAAAGGTTTTTGCTCATATGGGAGATCAGAAGGACTACCAAGTGTAGTGTTGATTTTAATTAAAGTGTTTTTTTCAGGAAAAAAAACCCCCCAAGTGATTGAAGTATTCAAAAGTCAGTGTTCATCCAAAGTCAGTGTTTGTTGTGCACTTGAGTGTTTCTGCAAGTCTGACTAAAGCATTCTGACTAAATTATTGTGGATTTCTGTCATTTCTGTCTTTCTGAAAGGTTCCGTTTAGTCTGCAGTTTTGTACTTTGAAATACCGCTCCAGTTTAATAATGGTAACAATATAACTACACTTTTAACAATCAGAAATTCAAAATTTATGGGGAAAACCATCAAAATGAGGAAGTTTTTTGTGTGTGTGCTTGTTACACTTTGAGAGAAATATACCAGGTGAAAAACAGGCAAGAGGAATTTCTCCTGAGCAGAATCTGGCTTTGCAGGTCAGGAAACAGAGCAGAAGAAATTAAACCTCATCTTGACAGTTCTGCCTTAGCCATTGTGAGTCTGGGCTCTGTTTTCATTCCCAGTGTTCTGATGTAGGGACACTTACTGCCGTTAAGCAGTCCAGTGCCTACAGACATGTTTCTACTTGGCATGTTTAGATGGCAGAGTCCTGAGCACATTGTCCCATATGGTGGTAGCTTCTGCTGTTACTCATGTCAGTGAAGTGATGCAGGTGGACAGGCTCTCTGCAGGGGAGCATCACTGGGGGTGACACCATTTTTTCCTGCAAATGCCAAGAACCGAGTCCAAAATTGCTAGGTCTTGCATACAGAGAGTGAGCAGGCATGACCAAGTGGCTTGATTATTGTGTGATGTGTAGTTTTGCAGATCTGGAGATGTCCCAGGCACAACTCGGTGTATTCATGTAGTGATTTGTGATTCAAATTGTTTTCTTCAGCTGCAATCAGTACTGCTTGACAGGGGGAACTGGCTAGCTCTGCTGGTGAGCCCAGAAGTCTCAGGATTGATTACTGTATTTTATTGTGGGTCTTTCTTCAGCTCAACTGCAACGTGTCTGGCTGTTTGGAACACTTTATTTTTCTTCATTCTTTTTTCCCCCCCTTTCTGTGAGCTGTCAATTCAAAAACTGCTGTTTAAGATTCTCTCATAGCTTCCTCTGTTGAAGATGGTATCGAAACTCAAGCTACTAGATAACCATTTCCTTTAACCACAAACCCACATATTGTGTGGTTAAGACTTTTTTTTTAATAAGAGGAAGTGAGAGGTTGAAGTATATTTAGAGAGCCATAGAGATTGCTGTAGATGCTGTCTAGAGAGTACAGATTTTCAAGGATTAAAAATTTTCTCAACTGTTAGAAACAACTCAGGAAAATTTTACTTCCCAAAGAATCACAGTTAGAAACATAGATACTTTATATTTAATCTTCCTGTACAAATTTCGGTTTTGTTATTGTTGTGCTTATAGCTGTTAATTGTTTAGAGTTTCCTATTTACTGACCTTCTGTGCCACTGTTGTCTTTTGAAACAGTTAAAAGTTTGTTGAAGACAGAATATCTGAGTGTGTGGGTTTTTTTGCCTCTGAGAGTGACATGGAAATTATGAAAAGTAGAGTTACTGATGTAATAGTGGATGATGAGGCAAAACTCACACTTCTACCCTGTAACGAGATGGACTTTTTTGTTGCTGTTGTTATTTTGAAGGACGGCCCTTTGCTACCTGCATTCCGTTGTCTTTTGCACTGGTACCAGTATTAGTCCTGAACTTTGACTTCTTCTCGCTTGGTTTGGTTTTTCCTGTTTTTTAATAATTTATCCACAGTAATCTAGGCTAGTAATTGTATTGTTGTCTACCCTGTAATTCTTTTGTCATTACTTGCCTACAACTACACTTCTATGAATCAAAGACAGCAGGGGTTTTTCATGCCATCGTGGCTCAGGTGAAGCTTGGATTTCGTGGTTACCTTCCAGAGCAGACTGAGTCTTGTGTTGGTAAGCTTTGTGTAAATGCTGCCATTACTGTCAACTAAGTGTATTGTTTGAGAGTGGTGGCAGCAGAGAAATAATCTGGTTTTCTGTGGGCCTGTCTTTCGTTTGTTTATAAAGCCCTTAGATACTGGGGAGCGTTTACAGTAAGAGATTTCATCTTGAAATACATGAAGTAGAGATTTAGCCAGAGCAAATCAAGGGAGTGTGATTTTGATGAGTGTCGAAGCAGTGCTACAGTCAACAGACCTGCTAGGGATGAAAGTTAAAGTTTTGAATTATTTAGAGTATATGTTAATCAAACATGATTAATCTTTTATTTAGCATGAATTGCTTTGCTAGCAGTGTTCTGTTGTTTTTCACAGTATAGGTTCTATGTTTGTATGCAAGATTTTTTTAAAATGTCATTAAGAAAAATTCTTTGGATTTTCCCAACTCGATTACATAGTATCTGAAAAATGAGAATCTTAAACCAATTCTTAGAACTTGAACTACATAACCAAACTGAAGTCATAGATAAGGAACTTAATAACGATTAGCAGAGGCTCTAGCTGACTTTATATTTTCTTTAAAGATGTAACAGTGGAAATACTGGATTTTTACCTGCATTGAGGATGTTACTACTTAAAAGTTGTAAAAGCTTGTTGATTATTAGAAACAGTCGATAAAGTGTACTTTTTACTGTGTTTTGCTCGGGCACTCAAGTGGTTCTTCAGGAAACAGTAGGAGAGATTTTAGGTGACTGGAACATCATGGAGAGTTTCCAATCTGCAGAGCTCTGAAGTTTGGAAGGCTGTAGGATTAGATCATGCTTTGGACACTGAGCTATCTGCTGGTGGGCAGACCTTTGAGCTGAGAGGTAAAACTCACAAATAATTTAGTTTTGAATTGTAAGTGTTGGTGTTGGAATGTCTTCAAGTCACTGGGAAGTGTCTCAGGGTGGGGCAGTATTGCTTCCACAGATGTCAGCTGTTCTTTAAAGGTTAAAATGGCAGTATATGTTTGTTTGTGTCTGTGATCTTGGAGGAATGGCTTATAATACTGTCTCATTGATAAGCAGAGGAGGAAGCCCCAAACAAACTCATAGTGCTGGCAATAAAAAAAAAGAAAAAGAAAATTCCTTGGCTTAAGAAGCAAACACAAATTGGTGATACCACATTATACTATTTTTTTTCACTCAGAAAAGCAACTAAGTTTGTACAAACAATAAGACTTTCTAATAAAATAAAAATGTCCTATGGCATCTTCTAAAATACACAGTGAGAAAGCCATCTGGATTTATCTTTTTTTCACCAAGAGAAGATGCCCAGAATTGTCTTGCCTTGTTTCTTGGCTTACAAATACAAATTACCTTTCCCCCTCCCTTCACTGTTCATTTGCCTTGTCATGTGTTGACCCAAAACAAATCCAGTTTTAGTTGCAAGAAATTTTTAAGGTTGTGTGCAGAGGAGATATACCTAAAAAGTAGTAACAGTTCCAGTTTTAGATTCAGAATAGACAGGGCTTTCCTGTTGCCTTGCTTCCTTTTTTTAAGATGTTGTTTTAAAAATTATGTTGAGGAAAAGTTCTGTGGCAGTGAAACTTCTCTTTTTTATCCATTGCATTGCACCTGCTGCATATTTGATTAATAGAACAAAATGCTTAAACAGTTACTACAAACACAAGAGGACAGTATGAGTTTATCACTGTACAAATAGTGTCAAATCCAGTGTATTTCATTCATCAGCGAGGCAATGGGTCACTCTAGTATGGACAGCTTAGAAGATACTTTACATGTTGACCTTAGCAAGGCTGCTAACATAACCTCATCTGATTGTTCTCACGAACAATCTGAGGAAGTACAGTCTGGATGAAGGTGTAATGATGAAAGCAGATGGATCACCACATTAGGGAATTATTGTGAAGATCTCATTGTCAGACTGGTGATCAACAGGGTCTTGGGGCATGTCTTATCTCTAGTTTCAGTCACTCTTTGCATTAACAACCCAGTGTGCTTAATAAATTTATATGTAGGGAGCTGAAACAAGCTAGAGAACCTAACTGAAATTCAGTTTGAGTTTAGAAATTGTAGGTATGGTCTAACAAACTTGGAGGTGGCTGAGTATTTATGATTGTTAGCTGTATTGTGCTTAGTGAAATGAAAGGACAAAAAGAGAAGTAATGAGATAGCAAGTTGTCAGAAAAGAGCTGGGAAAGGTTAGGGACATGCCAGGGCAAACAAGAGCCAAAGATGTTTTGCTGCAAAAAATCAGGGATAACATGAGATTATATAAATGTGCGAGCAAGATAATCTGATGGAGAAGGAAGTAATCCTTTTGCTCTACGTGTCATGCATTGAGATTCATCAAAAACATACATGGTTGAACAGTCTTTTTAAGGAAGATATGTACAAAATTGAGAAAGTCCAGAGGAGAATAATGACAGGTGATGCAGAAAATTGCGCCCTTTAAAAAAATGGGATTTTTTTTCCTAGTCAACTAATAAGTAATACAAATATGTAAGTATTTCGGACTGCTGTAAGGAGATGGGGAATAGTTCATGCAGTTCAGTATGACCACCAGGGATCAAGAAGTGATGGATTAAATTAAATATTGGATAACTAAATTTAATATTGGAAAAGACTGTGAGAATGTTTTTGAATGTAGCCTGTTTGAGACCTGTAAGTAGAGATTTCGCAGACATTTCCCAGGAGCAACACAGATACAGTTGATCCTGCCTTGGAACAGGAGAGGTAGTTAGGCAATTTCTTGAGGTCCTTTCTAGCCTTTTCTTCTGATTTCACATGAGTTTACATTTTACTTGATTGAAACTCTGAGTAGAGGTACACTTGGATTCAAAGTCAGGTGTATTCTTTGGGGTTCAACAAACACCAAATAATGAGTAAATGCGAGGAAGATGTCTTGCTTAGATGTAGGAAACATTGGACTGAGTGTAACACCTTTAAATATAATTTTGAATTGATATGAAAGTACATTATCTTCCAAAGTTTTGAACCTTAGTAAATGAAAAGTGCAATAGCTGTTAAATTTATAATAATTTTGAGCCATATTTTGAATGTGCGCGAGGCCTTTAGAGACTCTTCAAAGAAAAGTAGTTACATAGAGACTTCCTTCTGCTTCCAGATCTTGGTTGAAACTATTAGCATAATTTGTATCAAGATACAGGTTTATATTTCATACAAGTATCATTTATGTATCTACAAGCATAAGTAAGGTAATTAGTACAAGATCACCCAAGGGATGCTGGTGTAGGACAGTTAAATTTTAGCCATCAGACATATTTAACCATACTCTAATAATTTGTCCATCTGTGACCAACTAATTCTTGCATCTTGTTGCATAACCTTTTCATTCACAAAACCTTTCTGGGACCAGCCTGTTTAATAATGAACTTAGGCTTCCAGAACCTAAAATACAAAAGAAGTTGGAGTAGGTTCGATCAGAGGTATTAAAGCAACTGTAGTGTGAACCACTATTCAAAGCAGCTCTTTATTGATCAATCACCTCTCACTTCTTCTCAGTAGTTTTGCTTTTTCAAAATTAGAGCTTGTCAGTTGATAATTTTATTGTTGGAAGAAAGAAAGAGTATGTAACAGGTTCTGTCCTACAAAACCATAAAGTTAATGGTGAAAATGTCTCTTTGAATGTTTATTTGCCTTTTATTATTTAGTATAATTTACAGGATGCGTAGCTGCAAACCAGGCATGCAAACTTAGAGATATATCTTAGGGTGAAGTCTTTAATGCCAGCAGCTCTCACAAGGGAAGAAGAACAATTTTACTGTGCCTGCCTTTCTGTCGTGTCAAGAGAATGTGCTGTAGTAAATTGTAAATGGGACATATAGGAGCTTTTCCTGGTTTTGAAGATGAGACATCTTAAGAGTATTTCCATTTACTAAAGCAAGTTACTAACTCTGGGGATGGCGTAGATTTTGCTGTCATTTAAATTCCATCCATTTCCTTGTTAAATCCACAGAATTTTTTAGTGCAGAGTCATTTGTAAATGAAACTTGAAGGTGAAGTAATTTGTTGACTGAGATTATTTCAGTGTGTGTTGTCACAGTCCAGTGGAACTGTGCTCAGCAGTTTTATCTCAACTCTGCAGTAACAGAAAATCAAGATGTCTTGAAGTAATAAACACATTTTAAATTACTGCAAAATATGGTTTATGATAATCTGCTGATGTAGGAGGTTTGGGAGATGAAAATTGGAAATTATTGATTCAAATGTCCCTGTTTCTTTTTTATTGGGAGACAGCCCTGCTAATAATTTGGACTAGGTTGGGCTTAGTGACAAAAAAAAGAAAAGGTCTTTCCGTAGTACAGTAAAATATTTAGGCTTTTTTTTTACCATCCTATGCCATGTAACGCAGGTAATACTTCCCAGTGTTCTTATTCAAGGGCATGTAACAGGTGTATGTTAAGGCATGAGTGAAGTTCAGGGGTTCTAACTGCAAGTTTGGGGCACTGACTAGTGAGCATGATTGTGCCTGAACATAAACTTCCTTTTATTCCATGCCACTTCAGCTGGATATATATAGTAATTTTGTTGATGAATGTTTTTTTTCTTCTCATTCAACATCCTCTGCCCTCAAGTAGGAAGTAAAATGTTAGGCTTAGATTTTTGCAGTGGTAGCTGTAACAGTATTGGGGCAAAAGGTCTCTTTGCTCTATCTTAATGTTGGTATATTCTGGGCCAAAGGCAGTTGGACTGGATTCTGTTTTCCTCTTCAGAGGCTGCTTATCTTAAATGTAGGCCTTAAGCAGGTTTTTGTTGTTGAATGTTTTCTTTTTGGCTGCTTCTGAGTGAGTGCAACGTAGAAAGTGGAGATATGTAGTATTCTTCATTTTCAAAATGAAATTAGTATAGAAGAACTTAATAGCATCAAGTGAGGAAGAGAAACTGAATTTTGTTTAATAATAGTAATGATAATACAGTTACTTACCTTACTAGGGCAGGTAGGAAAATGCTTCTTTAATTCAAAACATATAGCCTAATGAAACATGTCTAAACAGTACATGTAGTCTGATCTCTCTGAATCTTGATAACTATGCATAGGACAGCAAATGAATATTGTGAATAGTGAAACTCTTAGCTATAGAAATGGTATTGTTCTTGTTAATAGTTGGTTGCACAGAATGACTATTTACTTGAGAGCTTATCATAGCAGGGTACCATTCTAAAGATCTGTGGAAAGAAATGCTGTGTAACTTGATAGAAATCCAGCCCTAAGTCCATTAAAATTTTTTAAAATTATTTAGATTAATCTTTAACCATAGCTTTGCATCATCTTTTTCAGCATAGCTGCTTAACAGCTGTTTAGTAATATACAAAGGAGTTCTGAGTTGACTGCTGGGAGATTCTTTCAGTATAATATTTTGGGGCTGAAGCAGCTGGAATCCTCTAGCTTCAGAGCTGTATTCCATGAATGCTGCATTAGTGAGAACATTTTTAATTTGTGAATTTCATTTTAATGCTCAAAAATGTGGCAATTCTGGGTTGTTGGGTTTTTTCTAATAAATGAATTGAAGAATGGCTATTGCAACCCACATGGGGGGAAAAAGTGGTATCTGAGGCTGTTTGAGAAAGGGCTACTGCTTGTGGCTGATGCTCAGAATTCTATATGAATACTAGAGAGCTATATATGGCTAAATGACCTTTGTACATTCTACCACAATGTTCCACAAAGGATTTTGTATTGACTACTACAAGTACTAAAAGCAAAAGCTACATTTCTTATCTACATTCTAAGACTATTGCCCTTGATATCTTTGTTCTTTCTACAGCAAAATTCTGTTTATGTGCCTTACCACACTTTCACACTTGCACAAAAGTGCCAGGATTGGGGTTTGTATGTTCATTCTTTTATGCTTTATAGAGTAAACTCTAGTGAGTTTGAGCTTTGTAGGTCTGTTCACCATTTTAGGAGAGGTTCAACTGATGGAGACTGTTTTACCTGTGATGCTGAATGCAGGTAACTGTACAGATGAAACCTGTATTGATGCAAGAACAGCTAGTAATCAGTTAATACCAGTTCTTAGAAAGGAGCTGAGCTGCTGTGGAACATGGGAGAGTGAAGGAAAAGACATTGACCCACTCGCTCGGTGATGTCTGTTGTCCTCTTTCATTTCAGTCCATGTAGGTAGGCTTGTACAGCTTTCTAGAAGCTGGACTTTTGATGTGTGTGAGGGATACTTTTAAGATCTTGCAGAAATTTTCGTATTTATTGATCAATCTCGTGTAGTTCATTAGTAGGAAGAATTACAATTACTTCAAGTATGTCAGCTGGCAAACAATGGGAAGGAGTAAAGAAGCAGTGTATTCATGTATATTGAGAGGATTGCCAGTTAGACTGAGAATAACACGCACTTTCCTGGGAGCTGAATTCCTGAAGCCACCAGAGGATGTGCATATTGGTGTTTTCAGATGTCTGTCTCCCTGGGAATGATGTGTGTGTAAGGGCTTGAGTAGAATATAAGTTTTAGTAAACATTTCAGAGAGCTGATTTTATGAGGAAAAACATCTGTTTGTAGGAAGAATACGGAGTGTATGTGGAAGGAGTGTTTGAATTCAGACTAAAACATTTAAGAAGTCAACACTAGCAGATTTCTTGTCTCCTGTATAACAGCAACCATGTTGGAATTTAACAGGGCACACATACATCTGTTGTCTTCTTAGCAATCCTTTTATTAAAGTTACATGTTGTGTAGCAAGAACAAATCGAAATAATCTGATAAAGGTTCTGACACCCATGACATTAATTAAAACTTCATAAATTTGAAGCTCTTGGTTTAATTTTTAATGCCTATTTACAGTGTTGTTTGTGCTTTTAAGATTGTGTAGACTTCAGAGTGTGTACGGAATAGCTCTTTCGTGGCATGTGTTGTTTGCTGCTCTAAGGATATTGAAGCAACTATTCAATATCTAACCTACTGTGGATGTTGCTGAATTTATTCTCATTATAAATTCTTCTTGTATTATAGATATATTGTAATAAAGTTTAGTACCTTTGTGGGAAAGTTAGCAAATATAAGAGTTTTGGTATCAGAGTAGTACATTAGTATACATCATGATGGTCATGTACTACTTGTAGGCTTTTTAGAAACTTTCAATAATGACTCTTGTTTGTTTTTTTTCTTGGCTACCGTTTCTTTTTCAGGTATGTAAAACTTCACTGAGTTTCTCTCCTTTTTTCTCCTGTAGTTGCATGTGATGTTTCTTAACTCCTTTTTTCCCCTCTCTACCTGAACTTAGTTTGAAAGTACTGTTAGTAGTTACATGTCTCAGTATATTCACAGTGCTTTGCACAATAGTGAAATTCTAATAAGTATGTGTAAAGTTGTTTGTGAGTATTAGAATAATCAACATCCAGTAGAAAGTGTGCTGACTAGAGTAACAGATGGTTGTAATGTTCTCTTGGATGTGGGTAATAGTGTATTAGTTCACTTAAATGTAATACTTTAGAATTCAAGAGTAATTTGTTTATATGTAATTTTTCTCTCTTTTTATTACACTGCTTTCCCAGCAAGGACAAGTCTGGAAGGTTTGCAAACCTTTTCACCTTCCCTTTGCCCGCTTGCCCTCTTTCAGAATCGGTCTCATACTTCATGACTTCTGTCTTTACAGTCCACAACTCGGTCATAGAAATCAATGTGGAAAAGTTTTTAAACGAGCTGTCATTCGAGTTCACTCTGTGCGTAGAAATGCCTAGCATGTAATTTAGTTTTGCATGAGATGTGAAACTCCTTTGCAAACCCCTCTGAGGAAAATAAAACTAAATGAATATTTGAGAGAAATACCGTTTGAGCGCATATTTTGTCATGTAAGTAATATTGCATTTAGTATGTTACTCCCAAAGAAATGGTATGGCATGGCTTGGAGAAGTAGTGTCTGACAGCATTTACTGTAGCTGGCAACAGTAGGTGCTTCCTCAGTTGTTTGTCCTGTTGAAGCTGTTCTGAGCTGTCTACGTAAGTTATTTAAGAGACCTAACACTTAGTTGCGACTTCACATCAAAATTTAATGAAACTTTTTGATTACTGCTTTTAAAGCACAGCCTATGCTGCTGTAGGAGTAAAGAACATGAGTAAAACTTCAGTTTCTAACCTAGGGAATTAGACTATGTTAGGCAGATACTGGTGGTTTGATTGTGGGATGGAAAATTGTCTTACAGTTAACAACTGGAAGAAAAATTAGATGCAGATTGGTGGTGGAGTGTTTAGTTTTGTTTCAAAAAGGATAGTTGAATCATTTAATGTGCCCAGCACTGTCCTCCAGAGATGATGACATGAATGAATTTTCTAACAGTTTAACTCCAGATGAATACAACACTACCTCAAACCAGGAATAGCGTTAAAAAGAAACATTTTTTTCCTCCTTCTTTTAGGATTGAATTTTTTCCTTCACTGCTGTTCTGCACTAACTGCTTCGATACTTCCATACATCTTTTTCAGTAGAAGAGCATCTCTGTACTGTTTCCCATTGCATATTTCAGCTGTGGCAGTCCCTGCACTTTGCCTTTCATTTTATCACCTGCTCACTAAAAACAACCAAACTAAAGAATCTTTCTAGTTTGTCTTCAGATTTGCAACTATCACTTAGCTTTACATGGATGATTGTGTTTCTACTTCATTTGTATTGTATTTTTTTATAGGCATGTGGTGACCCCAAAGCCAAACCATCCTATCTTATTGACAAAAACCTGGAATCTGCTGTCAAATTCATAGTCAGGAAGTTTCCAGCAGTAGAAACACGCAACAACAATGTAAGTAACCAAATGGTTGTATAACTATTTTTCTCAATACCCTTTCAGCACAATCTGAGAGGTTTATGTGTTCTTACAAAGCAGTTGCAGTTGAAATATAGTTGTTGATTCAATTGTCTGACAGGATACTTGAGGAGGAACTATCTCTAAGGAGAGAATATTATACTGTAATTCTGGATGGGTTTTGTTAGGGTAGGACACTTTCTGGTTTTTTTTTTGCTTGTTCTCTTCTGTTCCATTTCAAAGAATTGTCAATGGGAAGGAATTCTTGGAAAAATCATGCCTTACTTTAATAGGAGAAATTCCTGAGTGACCAGATGGATCGCAGAAGATTAAAGTTGTATAACTTCATTTGTGATGAGTCCTAACCAGCAGATCAGTAAAAAACACCTGGCTGCAAAGTGGGAGGAAGTGTTTGTACTTTACAGGTGCCCTTGCCTGTGGAGTCAGTCCCTGTGGGAATAAAGAAAGCTTTAATACATGAGGAGAAACTCTGTGAAGTACAAAAATATGGAAATATAATTGTTTCCTCTTGAAATAGTGAGTTCAGTCACCACAGTAAATTATCTTACCTTTGAGTGACTCAGTATTGCTGAATTTGACTTTGTAGCCTTTTTTTTTGGTAATTAATATTATTAGACTAGAGGTAGGCATTTTGGCAGGTGATGGACACTTGCTTCCCTGTTTCAATTTGAAAGACAAGGGAAAGATTTTTGTTTTCCCTGCTCATATTTCTTTCCAAAGGTGGAAAGTGAAGGTAGGTGTTGAGCTTGCATGTTCCCTGCACGCAACTGCATGCATGTGTGCTTGGGAGATTAAGGCTTGCTTTAAGCATTCAGGTTTCTGTAGAATGGTAATAGCAATGAGAATAGTTTCTTTTACGTTGCCATCTCAAATTTGTATGTAATGTCTCCCATAATACGAATGGGGAAAAAATCCCAAAAACCAGAGAAAAACTCTCCCTTATGGAGGAAACAATTACAAAAACAATGTGCTTTCTCACTTTAAAACTTGTACATGCTTTGTACTCTTTAATATTGCTTATCTTTGTATTGAATTTGATTGTGTTAGTAACAAATATGGAAATACTTTACAAAATTTATGTAAAAATAGTAAACCCTTTAAACCATGTTTGGTAAATGCTTCCATATTCTCTAAACTTGGGTGGCAGATCTACTATTAAAAGTAAAAGATGATGTAAATAGAATTTGTTTAATGCAGTTGCATGTATGCTCTAAATGTCTTCCAGTTGTTGACTAGGAATTTGGAGCTTAACTAGTAATAGATATTTAAGGATTTGGTACTACGAAGTTTATGGAAAGAGATCAAAGCTAGCTTGCTATATTTTGACAATCACAGTTTCTAAAATAGGACACACTCATAATGTTTTGTCATTTGCTTGTGTTTATTTACTATGAGCCACCCAGACCTGTGTTTATTAAGCAGAGTTGACAAAAGCCTACCCTTCTTATGTATGAGCACAGTTTAAAGTAGGATTTTGAGATCTAGCGGTAGGCAGCTGAGGTTTCCTGTGGTCAGAATTGACAGCAGTTTGCTTAGTTTTTTACAGATGTTTCCTGTAGAGTGTTGTATCTCCCAAAAAAGAAAAGGTTGATCAGAGATTTAAAAGAGCAAGAAGTTGATTGGAACAGAGGTACATTCATTAAAGAAATTTCACAAAGGATTGCTGCAGTGGAAATAGCTAAGAAATCATAAGATGTGTTTCATCCTTGCAGTGAAAATTCCAGGACAGCCTTTCAGGAAGGGGTTTTGGATTTTGTATATTCAAGTGCAGCAGTTGCCAGTGTCTACACTGTGCACCTATGCTGTTAGTAGTACCTTCTAACACGTCAGTAGGTGATGGTGCCAAACAAGCTTGCATTCAGTTTTAGCAAACAGGTAGTGCCACCTTTTTTTTTTTTTTACCTATTTTTGGCTGTTTGTTTTTTCTCAGATACTGTCATCTACAGTTTTTTGTGTCTCAGAAATGAGCAACACATTGAAGAGTACGAGCAATGTTTGCTGTAATCAAATGATCTTGGAAAGCCTGAATTTTCCTTTCGTTGAAGCAAGTTATTCTGCTATATTTGCTATTGACAGCTTTCACGTCTTTATCCACGAAAAATACTGTTCCTGGTTTTGTTCCTCCTTCAGTGTTTGACATGCTGAGTCACACTAGAGTGATGTCTGACAGTTGCTGATTTTCAGTATTGTACCAAGTGTGAAAGTTAGTGGACAGTTCAAACAGTGAAGTGGCTGATGAATCCTTGCTGACCAGGCTGCAAAATTAAATGGAGTAGTTCTTCTTCCAAAGGATCAATTAGAGATAACTCTGCGCCTTATCAGTTCATAACTCTCTCTCCTGTTGTCTGAGGGCAGTCCCTGTGATGTCTTATACTTGCCCTTTCTTTTCCAATAACCATTGTGAACCACATAACCTTGAAAATGTGCAGTTTGAAGACCAGGCTCTTAAACAAACTGTTAAAGAAATAGGTCACCAGGGTAGTATTGCTACATAGTGTATGAAATACCTGCAAGGGAAGGAATGTATGTAAGCAAAAACTTGAAGGATTCAGAAAGTAGGAAACAAACATTTTAGATAGGAGTTCTATTTGAAAGAAAAGTATCTTCTGTGTTTGGGGAAGCCTTACGATTTATAATTATTTTAAATTGACTAAAGCTTTGTTTTGAAAAAGCTTCCTAAGCTGCAGATGGCTTCCAAAAAGCTTTCTAGCACCATTGTTCTTGGTCAGGTCCGTGATCTGATTGTGCTTGTATTGACTCAAGAGTAGCATTTATTTTTACTGTTTCCTGGACTAGGTTCAGAAGAAAAGTTCCAAAGTAAGGGATGCAGAAGCAGCCTGATTTTTCTGAAGCCTTGTAGACCGTACCCTCTTATAGGGTTTACAGGCAAGGTTCTTGCCACAGAGAAGTCCAAAGAGAGCATACTGAACTCAAAAAAAAGTCATAGAACCTAAAAGTTACTCGGTTCTCAGTCAATGCTGGTATATAAAACCAGAATAAAATATTTCACAATGGGAAACTGGAGATACAGGGAGAAAGGACATTAATTTTTTTAAAATTTTGGGTAGGGTCTGATAAATCTGCTGCCTGTGCAGGTAAAGCTCCATGTCTTTGTGTGATGAAGTTGTAGCCCCTTTTCTACTTTCCCAAACACCACGTATGGCAGGTAGTGAGAATATCTGCCTTCTTTCTTGAATATATGTTTTTCTTTTACTTAGTTTGCTCCTCAGCGATTTCCTTGTAGAAAGAGTTCTTATATTTTTAAATGTCTCTTGGAGAAGTTGAGACTCAGGCTCAACTTTCTGCTTAGCAGAAAGCAGACCAGTGAAGCATCACTTGGAAGTTTCTAAGTGTACCGTTAGTGGGAGAAAGGTCTGCTTTCCAGATACTGCTAGTCTTCATCTCAACATCTAGTAGGTTTGTTCTCAGTATTGTTCGTATCAATTCAATTTGTGTTTTGTACTGACTAATTTTCTGCTATATTGTGTCTGTGGGGACTGGAAATAAGATCACGGGGAGGCAGAGTACAAGCAGTGTGAGCATTTCCTGCCTTTCAGGGTTGGGATCTATAGTTTTGAATTAGTTCACTTTACTCTTTTTTTTCTTAATTTTTGCCTTTTTCCTTTTAGATCCCAGTGTGTATGTGTTTGGTTTGCCTACTGTGTCTTTCACAGTTTCACTTCATAGTGAGCTGGTTGCATAGCAAATTACCTGGATGTGGGAGAGGCATTGTGGGCACAGAGTTGCTAAACCTCCTTGGCTAAAGCTTATTAAAAGTCATTAATGCATGCTTTTATTAAATGCTTTCTTATACTAAAAAAATTTTTAAACACTTTATAACCAGTCTTGATTTTTAATTTGTGATAGATGCTTCCAGTAATTAGTCTTTTTCAAAACACTTAATACAAATAATAATCTGTTTTTCAAAGTTTTTCTTTCAACCACAATAAGGGGTACAGTACATCAAGGAAAATGTCATTTGTTTGCCTGTTTCTAATGAAGCATTTAGTACTGTAATTTTCATAGCACTAGTGAAGATAATTTAGAAACTGTCATCTGTGGAAAAATAACTTCAGGGTCTCAGCTCTGCTGCCTCATGTATTGGTAATACCTTTTCTCTAGTAATTTCTTTTGAGGAAATTATATGATCATTAACCCCTATCACAGCTGTTTTCTTAAGTCTGACTTAAATTATCCCCAGGTTCAGTAAATTTTAATATTTTTCTCCACTTTTCTGTGGTGGTAGATCTCTTATATTGGAGACTTGACTTTTCAGATAACTTCTAGCTTTCTTAAGCAATAAAACCCCAACTCCCCATATTCTACCATAAAACTAACTGACCTCCTGACCATGAAGCCTAAAACCTTTTCCAGGTAAGGGGATGCCATGCACTGCTGTCTGTTCAGCTCTATTCCTGCTCAGGGAGCTTATAGTGCTAAAGGACCACAAATGAGATGGATTTTCCAGATCTTGCTGAGGCAGCAGTTTAGTTTATGGGTGTTCCCCCTGCATGAGTGAAGTCAGCTGATGAGTGACTATTCTGTGTTCAGTTTTGTATGAACAGTGAAGATGTCTTGTGCTTAAGAATAGAATATACTAATGATAGTTTATTTCACAAGGAACTGCAAAATATCTACAAATAATAAAATTTAATCTACATTTTTACTAAAAATTAGTTCAGAATTGAAACTGCTCTACTAATGCCTTGCTCTGATACAACCATACCTACTGTTTTGGTTTTGTATGCAATAGTGTGTCTGATGTCTTCAGTTGTTATGGGTATAAGACTGACTTAAAATGACTTATCCTATATAACATAATCAGAATATAACATATGAAGTTTTTCAGTCTAACAGTCATTGGCGAGAGAGCATTTTTTCATAGCAATTCCAAGAGGTCATGTGAAGTCCTGAAATCTCTTTAAAATGTTTCAGCAAACAGAATTCTCATAATGTAACATATATTTTCAAAATAGTAAGTGCTGTCAGCAATGAAGTTTATATTCATGGCTTAACCTCTTACTGGGCATGAATTTGAGATAGAATATTGTATTTTTTATCATTATTTGTAATAAATAATTGTAGTACACTGCTTTAAGTCACATGAATCTGTACAAGTCACTTGCCAAGGTAAATCAATCTCGCTTGCTCTCATTGCTTCATGGTGCCTGCAATATCTGTAGAGGAGTGAATGTGTGTAACACTTCTTTGCTTCATCCATTAAAACTGTCTTTGCTTTAATGATTGACAATTCCTTAAAAAACAGGGAAACAAGCAAGAAAAACCCCCACTGAGATGGCATTCCAAAAATTGTATGAATTGTTTAAAAATTGCAAAAATTGTAAATGAAGGTACGAGAATGAGGAAACTGGTCCTTATGGCTGAGAGGTAGACCAGTTTTTAAAGAGAAGCCTCCCTGCTCCAGTTGTTTGTCATTGTTAATTTCCCGGGAATGGTAACAGTTGTGGAGGGTCACAAGTGGCTGTTTCCTTTTCAAAACAGTTAACCTAGTGCTAGAAACTTGAAAACAAACTAAAAGTAGATCTTGTGGTAGACATACATTAGTTAGTACACACGTTAAATATTCTATTTTATCTTTTCATATGCAGCACTGCGTTTCAGATACTGCCTTTAATTGGAAATAAAAAGCCAAGGACACGTCCATCATTCTAGTTAGTTTACAGAATTTAAAACTAATTTTCTGCATTTTATTAGATCCTTCTGTCTTTCCATACTGTTTTGCTATGGATTTTGTAGGCACAGAACTTTGTTCAAATTAATTGAGTTTTTCAAATCTTCATCTAAAGACTCTGTAGGTGACAAACGTAGTGAGTATAATGATAGTAAGAATACTGGCAGTGATGATTTATCTCTCTCTCCAGAAGTTTAACAGTCAGAATTTATAATACTATTTTTTGGGGCTTATAGTCCAGCTGGTAAGATTAAGTTGATGGTGTTTTCGCTGAGGATATGGCAATATCTGTGGTGTTGGATTGTAGAAAACAAATACAAGTGTTTAATGATCAGACTTGCAGGAAAAATATCACACTGATATAAGAAGTAGAAAATTCCCCTACCTACTGTCTATTCCTGGATCATGAAATAAAACATTTATTCACATACTACTGCTACCAGTCAAATAAACATGATAAAAAATTGCAGGCCTGGAGTTACTCTCTGTTTTTACACACATAAAACTCTCTGAACAACCTTTTCTATTTGTCTCATATTTTTCATGAGCCTTGATATTAAACTGGTATTTATTCACATGGTTAATATGCCAGGGCTGCATCCTTGCTCCCTTGTCTGAGCCACTGTGTTCATATAAGCTTGAAATGAGTCTGTCTTGCACTTTCTGATTTTGTTTTTTGCTTCTTTCAATGTACTTTCTCTGTTTACATAATCAACTATGTAAAGATCTTTGGAATTTAATATAAAGAAGGAAAGGCACAAGATAAAGATCAGTTCCTTCTCTTGTAGGTAATATATTCACAAAGTGTTGGCTTCACTCTCCGGTATTTATAAATAACATTCAAATATGATCAGTTGTGGTATTTTGTTAATAGGCAAAAGAAATAATCTCAGATTAATTATTTCAGGGTTTTTTTGATCTATGTTATGCTGAAATTTCTACAGCTCTTCATAGGTCTTAAATCTAATTCACCTCATTCAGCAAAAATACTGTTGGTATAATTTGTACTTCAAATTCTCTAAGAATAAATAAACCACTTACATCTAACCAGTCTACAAGACATGGTCACTATGGTGAAAATAATCTTTTGATGTTTTAAGAGTTATTTCTGCAGTATATCCTATTTTAAAACTTTTGCTGATTATTGGAAACTTTTTGATAGTGAATTGCAGGCTAAGAAGAAAAGCCTCAAACTGAATACAAGTCAATATAGCACCAGCAAGTTCTAAACACCTGTTAGGAAATTAGTAATGGAAAGTTTTGATGCAGTGGTTGTGGAAAGAGCTACACCCACATTCCTGAATGATAAAAATGCAAATAAACATCCAAGACACTGCATGCTGTAAGCTATTCTTCTAAACATCTCTGATCAGACTGTGCTCTATAAATTGAACTATTTGCCCCATACTAATATAAGTCAGTTTATATATTGTTTTACTTTGATACTACTAATTTAAATAAAAGTTTGCTGACCAACACTCAAAGTTCAAAGAATGATCATCTTAACACTGTAGGAAAGTTTTAGCATCACTTAAGTATAAATATTTCTGGGAATATAGGTAACAAGAACACACAGCAATTATTCCATAATCCTCTGTTTAGTGTGGCAAATACCTCCCTATAATCTGTACAGCTTCACAGAATTTCTGAAATTTTATTGTTTTGCAATTGTAGTTCCCAGCACGATCTCCCTTTTTGCCATATCTCTCCACTTCACGTGTTGTGGCTTTGAAATTGTCGTGTCCTGCAGGAGTGGACAGTTGCTATTTGTTATACCAAAAATAGATGTTGTGTACTGCAACCTATAATCTTGAGAGTCTCCTTTAGCATTGCACCTGTCTTACTCTGAGTTAGGATTGCGGTGGGAAAAATGTTGTTAAGGTGTATATGCAGTGGTAGTGAGTTCTGGTTTTGTCTTCTCTCTGCACTAGAATTAATCTTATTTCTGGATCACACCCTGTCGTTTCTTCCTGAAAATTCATGAAAGGTTTTCTCAAACTCATCCGGTTCACGCTTGTGTTAGTTGCACAGAAATAAATCCTATTTCTGCTTAGTGTTCTAAAGACGGGCAAGAAATACTTGAAGCGCTAGGGCTGGGGTGCAAGATTAAAACCAAGCATCTTAACTTAGTTTTCATTATGTAAGAATTGTTGACTGATTAAGCAGTCCTGAAAGTACAAAGCAGATTTTCCTCTGGAGTGTTTCCAGGTACAGACACAAGCTGGCCCGAAGGTGTCCTGGAGGTGCACAGACCTGCTGGAGCTCCGGAGTCTGTGGACACTTAATTTTCTGATCTCAAGGCAGTTAAGTTAAAGCTATACACTGGGAAAGGTATAGCTTTAATCCTCATCCTGAGGATCAAAATACAGTTCATGGAATTTGTAAACAGACTTTTGTACAGCAGCAGATTAAATGGAAATAACCTATTTTGTGGTGCATGAGATTTATCAAGACAAGTTATAAAATAAACACATGTACTTGCACCTCTTTCAATTAAACTGATGCCTATGTGAAAGAGACTTAAATAATGTATCAGGCAGGCATTCAAAGTCCAATCCTTTGCACTGATTTAAAAGTAGGCAGAAGTATTTCATAATGTAGCCATTCTAATTTGCTCATAATTGTCTATTCCTGTCTTCCTTGGCTATAATGGAAGTCTTATGGCTCAAGGCTTCTAAAAAATCATCACCTCTAAAAATTCAGAGGTGAGAAGCAAATCTTATTTTACATATGATACATAGTTGTGCTCCAGGCAGTTCGTTTTCTGAATTTAGAGGAATGCTAATGCTTTACATGAAACTGAGACTACAGAGCACAGCTTTATAAAAGAGAGGGAGCCAAAGAAGCATACTCAGTTCTAACCTCTCATGAAAATAATAATTGATTCTTATAATTGATTGCTCTTGTTGAGAAGAAAATACTATTTAACTTGATCAATCTTTAATTTAAAATCTTGAACTTTTTGGAGGTCATTTTTTCCTATTAAATGTGGTGACTGCTTTAACTCATTTCAGTTCCTGTATCAGGAAGGAGACTTAATTTGCAGCTGGATATTGCAAGTTAAATATTTGGATTCTTGCAGCGCTGTGAGACTGTAGTACATAGATAATCAGAATGGCTGTTCACTAACAGCTGCTTTTTCGTGTTCTTAATTGTCCAAGTGATCAGTCTGGTTCCTTCAGAAAATTTTGAAAAAGAGATGATATTTCATTGTCTCTTCAAAATATTAAAAAAAAAATCCTTGTGAACTATTTTATACCTTTGTATTCACGTTTGCCTCTTCCATTTTATCCACCAGTGTCTAATGCTAGTGTTTTGCTTCTTTTTTGTTTCTTTATTTTGTTGCTTTTGTTTGAATGTATTATTGTGTTTATATGGAACTGGTCAAAGAACCGTTACTGCATTTTATGTTTGTATCTACATTTTATTTTGCATGCTTAACGTGGCTTTGCCTGGATATTCTTTTTGGTAAGTTCAGAATTTAAAAGCATAATGTTTTTCTGTAGTAAAGTTTGTAACCTGCCACCTTCTTTTCTCCCACCTCAAGTAACTTTTTTTTTTTTTTGGCATACTGATTTGTGCTCATGTATTGTTCTGCTTTTGCTATTTATACATATGATAACACTTTTCCTAACTACCCATTTTCATCTCTAGCTGAGCTAAACAATATGACCTTGGTACTAATGTGTACAAATGTGACATTTATCTTCAAAATATAGTTGGCAGCTGTTAAAATGATCAGTGCTGAGAGCTCTGTGTGTATTTGACACACAGAATGTCAATCGTAGAAAACCTTGTTACAGCTTCTTTGCATAGCCTGGTGGTTACTCTGCGCTTCACAGGTATTACTTCTCAGCAGTCTTCTCAAGATCTTCTAAGAACAGTGTATATGTTTATGTTTCTCTTTTAGCAACAGCTTGCTCAGCTCCAGAAAGAAAAATCAGAGATTCTGAAGAACCTGGCATTGTACTACTTCACGTTTGTTGATGTTATGGAATTTAAGGTAGGGTCTTGCAAATGTGTAAATTGTTCTGTCACATTAGGTTTCTGTAATTTTATTTATTAAATAACACTATATAATGAAATAGCTGAACTTGCAGCTCTGTTCTTCAAATAAAAAACTAAGTTCCATCACTCATCATAGTAAAGTGATTTAATGATATCTTTTTAAACTAAAGGTATTCCTTTTTTTTTTTTTTCAAGGACCATGTCTGTGAGCTGCTGAACACTATTGATGTTTGCCAAGTCTTCTTTGACATTGTAAGTTTCTAGGTTTAAACTTTCAAAAATATTTCCATTCAGAGTATAGAGAAGGGAGAAGGACTTGCTTTTGTTAGTCCAAGAAACATCACATCTCTAGTTACAAATAAGAGAAATAAAAACAATGTAGTATTCATATTCTAACGTTTATAATAGAGAGCTAGACCTTTTTCTGTAGGCTTCTTATGGACAGTAGTAACAGTATTGTCTGTTACCAGACATAAAAATCTTTCAGTAATTTTTGATTTATTGCATCTGCAAGTTAACTCCTAGGGTTTACTGTCATCTGTGTGCTTATGCCTTGTGAGACTCACAAGAAAAGAATATTACTGGTGCCCACCAAAGCAATGTGAGGAGGTCACTTCTCGGGTTGACTGCAGCAACTCCAAAAGCATCTAAAAGTCTTATATTTTAAATAAAGCCCCCTCCTGCCAAAAACCCACAGAAAAAAACCCCTAAACCCCAAAAGAAAACCTCAAACACCTTTATCTTTGGTTTCAACTATTTTTCTTAATGTTCACAATGTCACCTCGCAAGTTTTTTGTCATTATTCTAAACTTAGCTGACTTAGATTCATAATAAGACAGAGGAATAGGTATGTATCCTGGAATGATGTTACCAGGCCAGTGGTATATGTGCTAGTCTTTTACATCAGGATCTTTTTAAAATATAATTCATAGGCAAGGCAGTGCTGACTTCCTAGTAACATCCAAGAAAAGTTTTCCTATCTGTCAGGTAACCTGTGACACTTAAACCTGGAAGGATTTATTTGGAAGCTTGCTTTCTTGAATGCAAACAGTTCTGGGAATTTGAGTGGATAAGTTAAGGTTATACAAAGACGTATGCAACCAGAACAAGAACTTTGTTCAAAAGACAACCCACTGTATTTTAAAAATGCTGAAAAGTGGTGGAAATGTAAGGAAAAATGTTTTTTGCTTGTTTCTAAAAATTTTAGAATGGTAATTTGCTGGTTTTCATTTCTAGACTGTAAACTTTGATTTAACGAAGAACTACCTAGATTTGATTATAACCTACACAACTCTAATGATACTGCTGTCCCGAATTGAAGAACGGAAGGCTATCATTGGATTGTATAACTATGCCCATGAAATGACACATGGAGCAAGGTAAAAAATCTATTGTATAAAAAACATATATAATGTTAATAATAGTAACAGCTGCACCTAAATGAATTGTTTGTTGTTGCTTTTAGTGACAGAGAATATCCACGCCTTGGCCAGATGATTGTGGATTATGAAAATCCTTTAAAGAAAATGATGGAGGAATTTGTACCTCACAGTAAAGTATGTAACTATTTCTAACAGGCATGCAGTAACCTTAATTGGGAGAAACAGAAATAAAAAATAAATATACAAGTCTGTTTTGTTGAAGGCCATTTGGTATAACTTTTACATGAGATTTTTGCTTACATTGAATATCTGGGTCTGGGAATTGATACCCCATTAAAAAGCAGAACCTGTAGAAATACAGAAATGCTAAGAGCCATTAGTAAGGTGCCATTTTATTGACTAAGGATTAGAAATTAATTAAAATCAGTTGTGGATCATCTGAGAATAGCTACTTCTCTGTTTTGTGTAGGCTTGTATCTTGAAACTAAAGAGATTCACAATGTTTCTGTGAAGTTAGTTGTTTTGCTGGATTGCCATCCTAGATGAATGTGGTGTTGTATTTTGTAACCTGAGGGGTTTTGCTTTGGATTGTCCTTATACTGGGAATCCTGGAGATCACCACTGCCTCTTTAACAGTAGCTCCTGTACTGAAATGCTGACACCCTGCTCCGTGGCCCTCACTGTGTTAAAGGAGCTCAATTCCTTTAGCCCTTTCTGTACAGATGTCTTTAAGCTTGTGTCCTTACACAGCTGGTTGTGTTGCAGTTCTGTGATGTTTTATATAGGCTGTAATTTTATATAAGAATACTGTGGAAAAGTTACAGAAGCCTCGCCAAAATCAATGTATAGCTTGTTCTATCACTTCCCATTTTTTCACTAGATTTACTATTCTGTCAAAGGAAACTAGATTTCTCTGATCAGGACTGACCAACTGCTATTTATAAAACTGTTACTTTCCGGGTGCTTGCAAATTAATTGCCTAATCATTAAAACTTACTGTGGGATCTTTGGCAGGAGCTGAACTTAAATTTTAAGTTCTTAAGGTTTGGGTTTTTCTTTTCCAGTTTTGAAGTTTAGGTACTAGTTGTGTTCTCCTTCTCTAGTTCTCTTGAGATTTTTCTCTATTTCCTTAAACTTTTAAGGATTGTCACCAGAAGTTCAGAGTTTTCTAGCTACATCCCTAAGTACTCTGAAACAAAATAGTTTCCAATACTTCTAATTTGTCTAAATAGTCTGTAATCTTATTGTTAGTACACTTTCCTCTGCACAATTCCTGTCTTGTTAAGACTTATTTAGCTAAGATCTCATTTACAAGTAATTTTTTCTGGTGCACATTTTAGTAAAGATGCTTTGCTTTTCAGTATTATCTTTGTTTATGCTCTTGTATTTAATAGTGGATCAGTCCTTTCAGTTGAAATGTTTATAAAGCTGCCTTTCAGTGTGATTTTTGCTCTTATGCTTATTCTGTGCTGGAGGTATAAATCAGGGTCAGGGATCCCTTCAGGTGCTGTATTATAGAAACAGATTCTTGAGTTGCACTCCATGGAACTGCACACTTAAGTTGCCCTTTGGTCATCTCACTGCTTTGCAGCAAACCTGACAGTTGTTTAGTCCTTTACATTAGCTTCAGCAGATGACTTCGTTTTTTTTGCCTGAGTGTTCTCTGCTCTCACAACACTCAGATCTGGCTCCCTGAGGATTCATACAAGCACAAATACAAACGTCAGGGAAAAGACTTGGGATACACTTGCCCATATAAGCTTAATTTGCTACAAAGATATTCCTGTAGACAATATGTGCTCAAAACAATTACAGTTTGCTACCAAAGAGGGAAGGACATACTAAATGAGGTGTCAGGGAAGGGAATAACACAACATTTGAGATGCTTGAATAAATAATGAACAACTTCCAGTTGTATGTGAGAGAATTGTTGTCCCTGTCTTAGTTTGAAAGACA
>WBMZ01022086.1:0-12299 GCA_013400975.1 Atrichornis clamosus | reverse complement strand
AGGGAGGGAGCGAGGGAAGGAGGGGCGGGGGAGCGCGCGCGGCCGGAAGCGCCTGTGACAGGGCGAGGCAGAGCGAGGGAGCGTCTGCAAAGTGCGCGCCCGGGCGCGGAGCGCGCAGGGGCGGGGGTGAGGGGGACCCGCCCGGGCACGGCCGCGGGTCACGCGTGTGGGCACGGCCACGGGCACCAGGCACCCGTCACGGGTGTGGGCACGGCCACGGAAACCGGGTGCCAGGCACCGGGCACGGTCACTCGTGCGCAGCCGCCGCCCGCCGCGGTGAGTGTGCGGAGGTGGCTCCCGGCCTCCTCTGCCTCCCCGGGGCTTGTCCTCTTGCCGTGAGGGCTTTCCTCGGCCAACACGCAAGGCCAGGCGCGGATCTCGCCTCCGTCACCAGTGCGGCTTTGTCCGCCCTGAGCGGACGCGTTACATCCGCCAACACGTTTCCTAAGCATTAGAAACAGGTATTTGTGTTTGCTCATCCGCTTAGGTTGTCTTTAAAACACGCTCTACACGCTACAAGAAGTTCGCTCCTGAGAGCCATTAGCGCAGAGGAAGCTGATGTGTTTTTGCAATGAGGAGATGACTGTATTTGTAGTGGCGAGACAGTCTCGTTTAGCACAGCTTCAGAATGGTCTGTTGTGCCAAGCCTGCACAACAGCTGATAGAAGCTGGGTGACATCTCGTGGCCAATCCTGCTCTCTTGTATGGAGACAGGCTTCTTTCTTAAGGAGATCAAAGTAAAAAAAACCTCTCTCTGGTTACTTCCACAACCTAATATAAATTAAAGAAAGATAGGCATGAGTTATAATAAGAGGCAGAACTCTGATCAATATCTGTACAATATTCTTCACATGCCTCGAATCATCAGAAAATGGTTGCAAAATAAAAAATAAAGTGAATGGGTATGCTTTTGGTGACAATGGACAAAAAGTCCTCCCTGGTGTTTGGTAGTATTCATCTGGGATTTCTTCACACAGGACAGAAAATGGTGACGGCTACAATGCATGCTGAGGGACACTTGTCTGCACCCACGAGCATCTGCAATAATGCTGTGCAATTTGGAGTTTCACTTTTCACCCAGCATTATGCTGTGTTCCTGCTTGGAAACGCTTACTGGCATTTAATGAGAGATCAGAGATTTGAAAATTTTACAAGGCGTTGAATGATCAAAGCCCTAGCCATCTTTCTGCGTGAGATGGGTAACTTTTTTAATGATCTGCTGCGGTTTGTGGAACAGGCTCTTGTCACAGAGAAACAAAGCAGGTGAAGTAACTACAACACTTTCAAACTTTTCCATTCATTATGGTTTTAATTTACATAGCTCATACCCAGGAGCTGACCTAACATTGCAGCCACTTTGGAGTTTGATATGTTCTTATATAGAAATATTATACAACTACTATGTCTCCTAGCAGAGCTCTTACCAAAGGGAACAGTAGCCCTCACTAACTCACAGTTCTCAAACTGGATTGTACCAACCAGGTTCTCCATCCAGGATCAGGAAGATACAATACATATTTCACAGTATTTATATCTGATATAGCTAAATGAAAAAATATGGCATTTATAATCAAATTACATGCATTGATTAGGGAAGTGAAAACTACATAGGTGAGCAAGCTTCCTGCTCAAGGAGTGTTCCTTGGGAAAGTTTGGAAAGATTGGATTCTTGGATCACAGGCAGCAAGAAACTGAAAGAAGAGAGAACATAAATCCCTGCAGCATTGAAGTATTAGGAGAATCTGAGAGCAGCTGAGCACTAATGTATTTATTCCTCATTTTAGTGTGTGACAAATAGGCCACCAGTTATTCAGATTTAGGTCTCCCAGGCCTGTCCCACATTTAAAGTTCCACCCATCTGCTTGCTCATCCCATGCCCATGGGGAGAGTGTGGGTGGAGGCCCCAGAGAGGCAGATCAGGGCCATTAAATTATTTTACTGCAATCGGGGCCCTGTTGCTGGCACCTCATCTTGCCTGCCTGTATCTCTCCCGGGCTCCTTGTACTGATCCCCTCACCCTTGGGTGCGGGGGAGGAATGACTACAGAGG
The DNA here is from genome assembly GCA_013400975.1 of Atrichornis clamosus. NCBI lineage: Eukaryota > Metazoa > Chordata > Aves > Passeriformes > Menuridae > Atrichornis > Atrichornis clamosus. Next base: position 10,250 of record WBMZ01022086.1, on the reverse strand, counting down.
TCATTAAAGAAGAGGTGCAGAAGTCACAGCTGTACTGACTTCTGCCTGCTTGCTGTGCACTCAGCATGAGGGGACGGCAGTAATCCTTAGAAGACATTGAACACGTTTGGGATTGTCTGTGTTGTGGGAACAATTCTTTGGCACTTCTGTGTACTGAATTTTTGAGAATTCTGATTATGGACCAGCAGTGCTTGATAACCTAAAAAGTAAATGCACAGAAGTCACCAGTGCTAACTCCAAAATTGCTTAATGCCACCTTTAAAGTAGTGTGATTGTTTCATTTTCTGTTTCCTTTTGTTCAAATAATAAACTACTGTAACATGAAGAAACATGACTAGAACATAGAAGAACTCTGTGATTATTTGCAGGCAGTACCTCCATAAAGCTTTCCCTAGGGAAGTAAATGTAAGCAGTGTTCCCTTTTGACTTGTAACACTGTATAACAAAATTACAGCACACATATAAAATGTAGTTTGCCTTTCTGAATAGCAAAATCTGTTATTATAAAGTATATGCTATTAGAGAATATAGATAGAGAAAATATTTTAGATATAGAAATATCCTTCTTGTGAGGGGAACTGCATCCAGCATTCCTGCCTCTGTTCTGGTTCATTCTCTTGTGTCAGACACAGTGTTCCATCACATTATACTTGTGTCACCACAGCAATCAAGCACTTGGGATAGGGACTAGAGGGAACCTGCTGTATAATCTGCAGCTCCTTCAAAGCCCCGTTACCTGGTTTCTGGAAGGGCTCCATCCCTCTGTATAGGATTTCTTTCCTCCTTCTATAACCCCCCCATATGCTCCTCTGAATAAAGGGTTCTTAGCTTTGCAGATACTAAGTGGACTCCTTGGTGGTAGGCTGAGTATTGTATTATTAATGTTCAACATGACTTCAATAAAACAAAAAAGGAGAAGAGGAAAAAGAAGCAGGAAAAAAAGAAATTTGAACCAGAGATAAGATGAAAAAGACCTTCCTGAAGAGTATCTTTGTCTGTTCATTGCTAAACAAAATAATCGTGCCTTGAGGATTCCAAGATACGCTTTTAAAGCTTTCTGTTTGATGTCTACCTCAGCTTTATTGATAGAATTGAATTTACTGCAAAATGATAACTGACTCAAACCTCTGTGCTGGAGATCAGAAAACTCATGTATTCTTGTTCAAGAATGTATCTTGCTTTTTTTGTTAGATTGCTCTGATTTCTCAGGACCTCATCACTGCTTTTTGAAATGCAGTACAATGCAATTCTGAAAAGCTGAAATACTATCCAATCCTACTAATATTCTGATCACAAAGTGAAATCTTGAAGAGTCACCCCCTCTCTCTCTTTTGCTTCTTAGTCACAATTTGAAGTTGCTGTAGAATAACCTTGGTTTAACTCTGATTAAATATCAGAAGAGTAGGTAATAGAAAATGTTCCTGTCCTTCCCCCATAACCAGGCAACCACCCTGGTTTTTAACATGAGTAAGACTTTGCAGTTAGGATTTAACTGTATCCTTCCCACCAAGTTTTTATGGATATGAAAAAGTCAGATTTTTAAAAGGTGTTATAAACACTGCCCAGTTAAAAACAAACAAACAAACAAACAAGAAAAGCCCCCTCAACCCCATAAATTATTATTTGACTCTTGCCTTTGAAACTTTTATTCTGTTCCCTGTTCATAAATGTAATAACTGGGTTATAAAATTTTACATCACCAGAGAACTGTGATCTATATTCCAACAGATCTTCCCATTACCATAGACATTGTAAATAAAAATTGTACAAATATTTCCATTAACTTTGCACTGAGTTATCAAACAGGAACTAATCTCCTGGTTTTAGGAACCAAACCAGACTTTTCTAACAGGTAATGCATGCGGTAAGTGTATTAAGGAGCTCCCCATTTACAGGAAATTGAGATTTCAGATGTCACACAAGCATTTCAATGCAAACTGGCATGTAATTGTAAAATTTCACAGGCACAGTATAGATCTGGTAGAGCTGATGCTCCACTGTCTTCTTGCCTTTGTGGTAATTAATAAGAGCAGCCGTATTGTTCATCCACCTTCACGGGTTTGAATGACAGCTCAAGGTGCAAGGGACACTCTGCGTTCTCATTTGAATGCAAACTGAAACACCATCGTGATTTATTTCACAGATTTCACTGGAGCTGGGGGAATGAAAAAGTTCCCCAAGGAAACAAGTCACTGGCCATTCATGGAGATTTGCCAAAGAGATTGTGCAGCAGATAAGTTACTAAGGTATAAAAGGAGAAAGACTAAGAAAGAACAAAAGCAGTAAGCACATAGTAGAAGATATGGATGGGTTATTTGTCTTGGAGTTCACTATGGAGGTAGTAATTTACTAAATCTTCCCTCCAGTAAAATCCTTATGAAGCTATTGTCTGAAACTGAAGAATCAATAGAAGAGTTTTTATATTGAATCAGTAAAATGAGCAGTGCCAGGGCTCGATGATATGGGTTTGGAAGGAACATAGGCAGGAAATTTCTGAGTGGCTGTCTCTGCTACATTGTCTAATCAACCTCTTTATGCAATTATCAGAAGCACCAATTTCAGGAAGGTCTGTAGTGGTAACTCTGGAAATGGATGGCTTGGTCTGGCTTTTGCCCCGATGAATCTGCAGAAAATGTGCTTAGGCTATCTATAGATAGCATATATATGATAAGTTAGTATCTCTGTGTGATCCCCTTCTATAGAGGTAAACAATAAGCTCACAGGTTGTTTTGTTATTTGAAGGAACCAGTAAGGATCTCTCTGATCTGGATAGTAGTCTCTATTCAGGTATCTGTAAACTTTTTCATAAAATCTTGAGCAAACACTATCATTAAAGGAATGAGAATGTCATGGGATATTATAAGATGCTTAAAAAGATAGGAATAGAAAAAGAAAAAAACAAAAATAGGAATATGGGATCATTTCTTGCTGTGGAGGGAGTTTGGAATCTCTCAGGACCTTGTTTTGCAACCTTGCTTTTCAGCATATTTGTAAATGGTCTGGAACAGGGAGGAATATTGAGGTGACAGTTGCAGATGATATAAAATTGCTGAGGATAATAAAATCTAAATCTGATTGCAAAATGTTGCAGAAGGATACTGTGATGCTACGTGACAGGAAAACTAAACAGAAGATATAATTTAGTGTTGATAGTACTTTGCATGATAAATGCAAGATTAGATTAGAAATGAAAAGTGACTGCCTGTATAACTAAATGGACTTTTGATATTACTAATCAGAAATGAGATTGTGAAATTACTGCAAAGAGTCTCAGAAAATATCAGCTCAATGTTCAGCAGTGATCAAAAAAACACAATGCTGGAAATTATTCAGAAAGGATTTGTGAACAAAACAAAACATCCCTTTGTATAGATCCATGATACACTCAGGTTTGAATCTGTCTGTTCTCTTTCCCTACTTCATAAATTATATAGTAAAGCAATAAAGGGTGATAGGAGTGATCAGAGACTGAATTTCATTATATGAGAAGAGAGGAAGCTGACTAGAAATTAGAGAAGAGGGCAATTTGGGAAAGAGGTGATAAAGATTAACTAAAACAAGATTATGAAATGACAGATCACACGAGGATGAACAGGGCAGAATCATTCAGTATTTTTACACAGCAAAAAACCCAGTGGCACCCAAAAATTTTGAATGGTGGATTTCAAAGAAATATAAATACTCATCCAGGCAAAACTTAAGTTAAATTGTTGAATCTGCAGGATTTTTTGAAGGCAAGAAACATAAATGGACGCAAAGAATAGTTGCACAGTTTAAGGATACGAGGTCCTTTAGTAGCTGCTAAATAGATAAAAGCTTTCAAGAAGTCTCTAAGTGTGACTGACAGGAAGCTGGGGAAACATTCCCTGTGAGGCATCATTCTGTATTTGTCCTGTTTCTTGCACTGCTCCCCTAAATGTCTCCTCATGTTCTTCCTTCGAGATGCTGAGCAGCTGGTCCTTCTTCTGGCTCAGTGCATCTCTTACAACGTCCTTTTCCCTTCCTTTTAATTGCTCACTCATCCGGGTACGTGCTTCTTTCCTAAGGTCTGACTCCCTTGCCTTAAAAGAAATGACCAGAACAGGACATAATGCCTCTTCTTTATGGTGAAATTCAACCTCTCCAAGGCACAGAATAGCTGCAGTTCAGGAAGGCCCAACAATGTGCAGATTCAGTTCCTCTCTCTGGCTTTTGTAGGTTCTCATGCAGCTCCTGGCATATTTTGAACAGTGAACTTGAATGGCTTCAAAAAAATTTTTGAAAACATTCTGGAAACATTGTGCTGTGTCTCAGATGGAAAAAAAAAAAGTATATGTGTATATCCATATATTTACCATGCCTCTTTACCCTCAGTATAGCCCCAGTCCTTTGTGGCTGTTGTTCTGCATCTCACAGAGTTGTGTCTCATGGACAAAATCTGGAAAATCTTGGCAGTGAAGAGTCACATTCCTAATTTTTAACCAACATGCCCCCTTAGTGTTACAGTGTGGTTGTGGCCAGTGTAGCAGGGTGCTGAATTTTGAAAACAAAGTGTCTGGGTGGATCTCTGCTACATTATCACTGGTGTAACAAAGGATTCCTGGTCAAGGCCAAAATGAAATTATGAAGTTCTTTTTCAGTCTTAATTTAGTTAATGTATTTGTTTTTCCCTTGATACCCAAGGGAAATACTAGGAGGCAAGTAATTCTTATTTTTGAATCTGGTTTTACACTTTGGACTAGGATATCAGCTGTGATTTCAGCGTCAGACCTATTGCTTTAAGCAACAACACATCTCGGAATACACTGACTCCTATAAATCTCCAAAACAGACAGACTTCACAATCTGGATATTGCTGTTGTACATACCTGTAATTGTTCTTAAGTGGCCCTTGATTGTTCTTTTTTTATCTCTAAACTTGTTAATTTGAAGCTCAAGGGGACGTAGAGGTTGGAAAATGTACCTTAACTTTTCTCTTCTTTAACACTAAATGCATTATCACCCATGGGTGAAGAAAACAAGTCATGTAGGCAATCACTGAAATTGGCATCTTTTCTCTCTCAAGTAGCCAGGTGACATTTCACTTATGGAAACTGTTAAACCAGAGTGTTAACAACAGATTTAGTTTGCTTTCAATGTCCTTAAAAGAGAACTGTTGTTACTATCTTGACAATTAATGTTTGCAAGTGGGAGGCATTTGATTTATAAAAGACATTAAACTGAAGTCTGCTTTAGAAAACTAAAAGGGAATAATTATAAAACTTCACAAGAAAGGAAACTGTTTTCAGCAGTTTATGAACTGTGACAAGACTCTCTTGCTTCAATGGGCGGTAGTTGAAGCTGCTGTTATTAGAAACAAACTCAGACTGTGAGGTTTAAATCATCAGTTTTGAACACTATTTTCTCCTCAGCCTCTCAGATGAAGGAAATCTTATATAGGGTACTGATTCACTGTAGTGTACACCATGCCTGAAATCCTGGAATATTTTCCGACACCATGAAATTATTTGCAGTAGGACTTGCCTGTTATTTACAAGATGGGCTATAAAAATGGGTTTCTTGACTGTAGAATTACCACATATGAGAGCTTACTTGTGGGCTTTCAGCTGGTTAAGCAGATCTAGAAGGTTACCTTTCATCTAATTTAAAAATTGAAAAGGTTGACAGTCCTGTGGTCAGTGAATTAGAGGTTCATGTGTTTTTATATTGTTATTTGGTGTTATTAATAAAAAAACCCAGGCTGGATAAGGTCTGAACAATACTGAGCATATGTTTGCATTGTTGAGTGGTAAATGAGAATTTGGGTGGAGTTTTAATTGCTAAATTATAAATGAATTTTGTAGGTTATTCTAAATGAAGTCTCCTTGAAAGGCTTTAAAGTATCATCTGGAAAGTTTTAATCTAACTTAAGTGAGAATTTTTTAGATGCTTGCAGTTGTCTGGAACTGCTGGTATTTTGCAACTGTGGTCCCACCAAGTTTGTGCAACACAGATTATATGTGCAAACTTTCAAGCACTGCAAAAGCTCTCATCCTTCTGAAATTGCAGTGACCTCTAAGTCTCTTCAAATTGCTACTGAACACTTCTGGAAATAGACAATCTGTGAATAGGATTCCAATTGCAAAAGTGGAAAAGCATCTTTCATTTCATGTTTTTCTGAGTTTGGTGCTTGACTGTGCAAAATTTAGCCCAAAGTCAATATTCACTTAACATACTTGAAATCGACAAAATACAGTGGAGTTCCTAATTAGACTCTTAGAAGTATTTCTCAAATTAAATGTCTTCATTACTTACTAGAAGAATTATCACATCTTCTCTGTCCTACCACTGACTTCGTCTTTTACCTTCTCCTCCCAAATCACTTGTTATTTTAATGTACCTTTACTGCACGGGGCTGAAGATCTTTTAGCAAAGGACTCTTTCTTTTTGGCAGATATGTCACACAACGGACTTTATGGGTTACACTGACTATAAAGGATCTTAAGCTTACCCACAGACTTCTATCTCTGAGATACTTTTCTTGAACAGGGACTTTGTGCATGACCAAAAAAAAGTATTTGAAGAGAAATTCTTATGAGAAAAGTAAAATTCTGTACAAGGTCTCTTAAAATAATAAGATACATAATGGTAAATGCAGCCACTGGATATGGCATTGAGTCATTTGACCTTATGCATTTGCCACCCTACAGTACTGGAGCAAAAGACATAGTAAAATCATTTACATGTGCTGGGAGAGAAGTCTTGCCCTGAGAAGTCAGAAAGTGTAGGCTTTCTGAAGGGAAAATATTTCCTTTGTCAGACAGCCCATTTAAATGGAAAGTAGTCTAACTGGAACATGGGAAAGTTTCTCGTTTGCTGTAGAATGCAATCCTTTTATTAAAAAACAAAACAACCCCCCCTCAAAAACCAAAACCAAAGCCTAAACCTGTAAATGTGAAAAAAACTCTACCTCTCTATGATTTCACCCAGGTTTACTCTCTGGCAATGTACTGCATTGTGAAGCACAGCTGAAAAGCCAAAGCTGGATCAGTTGTATCTATTCCTGCAACAGTAGAATGAAAATTATTCAGGATCACAAAAGAGAGTGAATTGCATATCTCTATTGTCATATAAGAAGTACTAACAGAAATAGTCTCAGGAGGGAGTATTGATTAACACATAAGAATTCAGGGAGGTTTTGATTTAAGTAATGAATACTGACTTCTTCCTCCAAGAACTAGACTTTATATGAAAACAGTTCAAGTTTTCTAAAATTGTTATTTGCTTTGTCTTTACCCTTTAGCTTTATTATGTTCAAAAACTCAGTTTCCTACTATGTTCTGTCTTCTAGTATCGCTTCTGCTGTTACCAGGATCTGCCACCTTTGGCAAAAGTTCCGTATTGTAGATGATGGATAAAACCAGTCAGCAGTGAAATATTCTACAGTGAGGCTTAAGGAAATCATTTTCTATCGTGCCAAGATCCCAGGCTATTCAAGACCTTGTAAATGTGACAAAAATCAACTTGGACTGCAGTCAGAAAGGAACTGGAATCAAATGTGGAACATAATGCAATGAACTCACAGCAGTTTGTCCACTTTAATGTTATTTCTACATGAAAAGTCTGCTGGAAATTGGGCAGATACTTTTTCTTCTGGAGTTCAGGTGTTCTGTGGATTGTCCAAACTCTGAAATAAACCTGTATCTTTTTTTTTTCTCTCTTTGCCATCGTTATATAAAAAAACCCCAAACTAACAAAACAAACAAAACCTAATCTCAAGAATATTCAAGAGGACAGTCTCCAAATCCATTTCTCACATCACTCCAGTCTTTGACCAATACCAGTCCCTGTGGATAGGAACCATTTAGAGATATTTGGTTACCCCTGAAGGTACATCCCAATGTTAAGCAGATGCAGTCAAGCTCTGAGTTTCCATGTAAAACTGAGAGCCTGGAATTTTAATGTATTCCTAATTAGGTCCCTTGCTTCAAATGACTTTGCTCCCTGGTCTCCTTACACATTCTAGAATATATTTCTCATAGATAATTGTATCTCCTTAGACATATATACCTAACGAGTATGAGATGCAGGAAAAGGTTGTGTGTCTTCATCCAAATGTGTGGAGCTGAATATTGACCAGTTTTATAGCTGAGATACTGTTTCAGCATCAGACTTCTAAGTCTCTTTTGTTGTTAGAGAAGGATAATTGCACCAAAGCTTTTAATGCAGCTCCATCAGCCCACATTGGAGAGGTGTGACGGAGAGTTTCAGGTTATAACCCAGTGACCCTCAGCAGCCTCACATTTGCACATGGTAGAGGCCCTAAAGGGGATCATTTAGATCTTAATAAGCTGGAAAATGTGTCTGTCTAGGGCTGGCCGTGGATTACCATTAATATACTGTGTGTAATCACATCATATATTTTTAGGTTACCTATTTAGTTTAGGAGAGTAGCAAGGGATTTAGGATATGCCTGCAGTTTAAGAAAATCTGGCTAAATAGCATATAAATTAATGTTTGAAGAGTTGATTTTTTAAAGTCATTAGGAACTAGGATTCTTGACAAGTAATAAAGGGAAATGTTCAATCAGAAGAGCCAACGTCAAAAGAAGCTTCATCTTTTCATATGTATTACAGGGCACTGAGATATGGGACGTTAGCAGGGAAGCAGGTATTTTTCGTATGCTGGTTAATTTATCATTAGTCATTGCCTAAAAGTACTGCAGGTTGAGTTGCAGCAGTCTGTCAGATCAGGTAGCTGCCATGTTGACTTTAATAAATCTAATCTTGCCCTTGCCTGCTGACGCTGGGGTTGTAAAGGGAGGGTGGTACCAAGAGTGTAGCAATTACCAGACCCACCCCTGTGAGCTCAGACAGCTGCAAATGCAGATGATTGTGGCAGACATAAAGCAAGGTTCAAACCGGCCCTTCCTTCAGGAAGAACATGTAAAGTGACCACAGTTCTACCCCACAGGCTCTGTGATGCATCAGTGGGTCTTGGACAATTTTCTGAAGTGCTCTGAATTGTTCATTCATTGTAAAGTTGCCCAAAAATAATAAAGCCCTGCTGAGAACATACACACAAATTTTAGTTGTAATTTATATCAACATTCCTAGATTTTCGTATCACTGAAATTCCTCAGCACATTTCACTCTGGTGAGAATGGTCTATAGGAAACCAGTTGCTAAAATAGAGAATAATTTAATGCCAAATTCAGAACAAACAGTATCAACCCTTGTAAATGCGGCTTTTCTATTTTAGACAGCATATTTTTTTAGAAATATGTATGTACTGCAGACAACCCAATGCACATCACATTTAAAACATTTATTTTACATTTGCTTTCATGGGAATGAATCATAAATGTACTCATTTATATGTACTTAATCAAAAATCTCAGGAACGGTTTCCTTTTTTTGTACTGAGAAGTACAGACTCACAGCAGTTACAAAGACCAGTCAAGGCATGTCTATCCTGCTGCAAATGCAGAATTTCCCTCTCTTGCACGGTATATTTGCTAATGTTTTATTTTATCTGTTTTTAAGCACTTTACAAATACACTTTGTTTAGCTTGATATATCATATTTAACTGATGTCCTGGAAACTAACAGCTTTCTCTTTCCTCTTATGTCATTAATTCCTTCATTTTCAGTTTAAGGTTATCACTTCCAGTTGTTTCCATTTACATAACTCAGAATAGTTCCACTCATGTATTTTTGATCTTTCAAATGTTTTGGGAAATAACACATTTTAGTGTAAAATACAAAGCTGATAGTCTTCAACAGATTTCTAATTTGTCCCTGAAAGCATACTTGGTTTTTTTATATATTATAAATTTCTATACAAATTACTTTTTCCTAACTGTTTTCTGGATATTCTTTTTTGTTTGTCTACTTCTGCTGCTCTTTCTTCCCAATGATTGAGTTCAAATGCCAGCAGGGATTAACAGCTAACCACCTTCAAGGGAGAAGATGTCAGATTTTGGATAAAAATAAGAGTTTGAAAGAATGGAAATATGACTACCCATTATGAGAAAGGAAATCTGCACTCAGGGTCCTCTGACATCTTAATGATTTTTTTCAGAGCTAGAGAGAGCTCAGATGGTTTGATGATCTCTGTGGGTTATTCTACATAATCTTCTGTCAATTATGGAAAATAATTACAAAGTAGACTGGAAATCACGTAAACTGAGTTATTCTGAACTGAGCAGATTGTTGAGCAGTAGGTCCAGAAATGCTAGAATCACAGGATAATGGGGTTATATGCTTTGATTAATGTGGTGGGTTTGTGTT
>WBMZ01022028.1:0-12349 GCA_013400975.1 Atrichornis clamosus | reverse complement strand
CTGTCGAAGCAATAGCCACTTTTCTGAGTAAGTCAATGTCTAAACATCGATCACAATGACAGTCTCTAAAGTTTCACTTTAGTAAACTTTCAAAGTGCCTTTCCATTTCAGGAGCTCCAGGGAGCCTGTGTACACACTGTGCATTCCAGACCTAGTTCTTTGAGGTACAACAGTTCAGATGTGAGCCATGCTGGCTTTTCCTTAGGACCAGACACCACCTATATCTTACCAAAATGCAGAAAGCATGCAAGTCACACAGACTTTGCATCCAGCTGGTAAATCCATGAGAGGCACACATGTTTCTTTGGATGAGGCTATTGGGTGGGTTTTTCCCCCAAACAAGTATTGCACTGTTCCCACAACAATGCTATCAGCCTAAACAGATGAGAGAAGTTTTTCATAAACATTCTCACTAAAAGAACATAATCCTTTCATTAAAATCTTTTTCTATTGAAATACCGTTGTGCAACCAGACAAAAAGAAAAATCTACATCATTATATGATACAAATATTTGCAGGAAAAAGAAGACCCTATCAAACTCCTTATGCTACTGATGTTCAGCATTCCACTTTTGCAGCAGGAGCAGTTGCTCACACCACACAAGAAAATGAGGTTATCAAAAGGTAACATCAGAGGATACCACCCTGCCTTGGCTCACACTGTGCTGCTGTAAAGAACTTGCACAAGACATTGGGGTGTGTTCTACTAGGAAAAATAAACACGTCTACATCACGTCTGGTCATTCAGGTTTCCCGTACAGTCACAAAGGAGAAACAGATAACTATTATCTTGCAGTGAGCAACTACATAGAGAAATTTCTCAAAGAGTAGATAATACAGGAGTGCTTCTAGTTCATGATTCACTTGGTCTTTCTCATGGAATTGCCTCTTTCTCAGTGTTTAAGTGTAGAAGTTTTTTAATTGTATGGGACTCCTAAGATGGAAAGTCAGGTGGCTTAACTTTGCAACAGACACATCTTCTAGGGGGCCCACCAAAAGCTAACAGTGCCTATCCTTCCTCATTCCTGTGCATATATTTCCTTGATTCCTTACAAAATTCACTTTTTTGACAGTTTACACCCTTTATGAGGTGCACAGAGCTAAACTGTTACAAGGGTTACTAGCCTAGCTGTGCAGTCAGCTAGGAGAGACTGGAAGTATTTTCTTGAGCTCCAAACCATGTTGCTAATTCCCTCCCTAGATATACATGCTGGGTACAGACACCTAAATAATGAATCCTTCTACATTACAGTTTATCCTGTGAAGTGGAATAAAACACTAAGAATGGAATAGCAGAGACTTGATTTATGCAGTTGTCTTAAAATGACCAGTGATCTGCATAGCTGCAGAAGTCATTAGAAATGCTTTCAAACTTCAGACAACTCTGCTTCATTATTCATCATGGCCTTTGGGCATATGAGGGTGGCAAGACTTGGTGATCCAGGCTGTGGAATAGATACAACATTTACACATGTTTTTTCTCTTTTTCTAGGCTCAGTAACATCTTTTCTAGTACAGTATATGAAAATTAACTGGGACCATTTTGGAGAACTGGCTTTAGGGATCTTCTCTGCAATAGATGCTGGTTGTTTGTTTCTCATGCACTTCTCTACCAACATCTGGGCATGTTATGCTGGCTATCTCATTTTCAAAGCATGCTATATGCTCCTCCTAACAATAGCAACGTAAGTATAAAACGTGACAGTGCTGCTGTTATGCACAAAATACTGGCCCTACCTCGAGGTTGCTTTGGGCATCTCTTCCTTTACTCAGAGGTAGCTGACCTAATGCTAGACACAACTGTTTAGGTAAGGACAAGAACACTTACATGTCTGGTTATGTTGTTTTCATTCTTCTAAACAACCAGGAAAGATAAATTATGAAAAGGACATTGAACATTTACCTAAGCAGAAATTAAACAAGGGACGAGGTAACTTTATTACTAAAGGCAATGGAAACAGCAAAATGTAGAAGCCATTTTCCTCCTTCCTGGCATGAAAGATGCAAAGTGAACAACAGGAACAAGCATACCTTGCCAGCCATCCTATAACATTCATCAGATGTCTAGACCCCCTACTGATAAACCTTTCATCATGCCATGAACTGCATGAGTGCTAGAAAAGACTCAACATAGAGTGTTCCCCAACATATTTCATACACATGGTCTTTAATGATATTAGGAGGTAAAGAAGGGATAAAAGACGATTGGACATATAAACTCAGACAAGATCTCATAGGAGACCAAGGTATTCTGTTGTCAGAAATAGAAGAATATAAATAATAGCAATAACAAATATTTTATCCTGTGTAATAAATATAAAACATTATTACTCCAGTTATTTTATTGCTTGGAATGCCTTTAGACATACCACACTATTTCACTTACAAAAATACTGAATGCATTTTATGTCAGATACTGTTTTAAAAACTGCTAAAATTATAATGGATGGCAAGATTATGCCTATCTTGAAGGAAGCCACGTGAGCTCTTCAGTTTCATTTTCGCAAATTGTTACTACATTATAGTGAATAACACCTGGACCATTTCAATATATTCTGGACAAAAAAAAAAGAAAAAGGTAAAACCTTGCACAAAAAACTGTGCTAAAATAATTGAAAATATAACCCTTTTGTTCAGATAGAAACTTTGGAGGTATATATTGCAAGGAAAGATGTCCTGATTATTGTCAAGAAAGATCTTGGAAGTTAAAATATACAGGCTCCTGACAGAAATAAACAGCATCTTACCTCCACTGAGATACAAAGCAAAATGTGGCTCCTCACCACAGAAAATTAGGTTAGAAGGCACCCACAGTGCCCTTCCAGTCTAACCTCCAGCCAGGGCAGAACTGCTGCCAGTGCCAGCTCGGGTCATGGCTTGGCCTGGCCAGGTCTCTGAAAGCTGCCAGCCAGGGGCACTTTACACCTGTCTGGCACAGTCTGTGAAGGCAGAGGAGGAACAAAGGGGAAGGGTAAAGAGAACTGACACCTGACAGCAGGGTTTGGAACAGCAGCACAGGCCAGTACAAAAACCATCAAAATACACTATGGCACTCAAGACTTTTTTTTTTTAGTGAAAGCAAGGAAGCAAACTAACAAGTGAAACACCATTTCCTCTGTCCTTGATGTATCATCTCCATGAATCATTTCCCGTGAGTGATGGACAGCAAAAGCTTTCCCAGTGGGAAGTAACTGACCTGCCAGTCTCCCATTAGGTTCCAGATTGCTGTCAATCTGAGCATGGAACGCTATGCCTTGATGTTTGGATTCAACAACTTCATTGCCCTGGTGATTCAGACCATTCTTACAATAGTTGTGGTAGATTCAAGAGGCCTGGGGCTGGACATAGGGACTCAGGTAAGTGGTCTTATGTTCCTACTTACTGCTCAGCCAAGTCACCTTCAAAAGTTTGCCAAGAAAGAAATTCCTGCACCAAAGGACAACTTAATTCCTCTTTCTTCTATAGAAATCGCGACATCTTGTTCTTCCCTCATGTCAGCCATCATTCTTCCCTTTTGCCTTTTAATGCATTTAGGATTACAGATGATCTTTGACTTTTTTAAGGGAGATAAACCAGAACATAATTAACTAAGTCCTGCTATCTGACCAGTTCTGGTAGTTAATAGGACACTGAATAACATCCTCTCTTCCCAAAAACTCAGACTGGTTTTGTCAGATGCAGAATCAACAGGAACATATGATGTTAGTAGGGTTCAAGTCCATGAGACACAGCCTGGATTATCTGAGTTATTTCAGTTATCAATTCCAGCTCAGGAGTACACCTGGTCTGTATCTCAACATGTACAGTAGAGTCTTCTGCCCAGAGCTTGGACACTAATTTGGGATGGTATATCCTATCTCACAACAGTGTCCCTAATTTCAGTCAACCTGCTGTCACTCATGTTGAAGTCAACTGAAACCTACTGACTTCTGTATTGTCTCAGATGGGCTCTCAGCTGGAGCAGCTTTCTGCTCTCATGGATTTGAAGAATAAAGCTATTCACATATTCTGCACAGAGAAGGCAAAAGTTACTTTAAAAGAATAAAGATTGAATAAAACAATAAAAATTAAAACTTTAACATTAAGGACAGGAATATGTAGGACTTCATAAATAGCCTTGCCACTGTTGTTGGAAATACCGATACAAAGTCTCAGTGTATTTACTGACAGCACTGAAACGTGCAAGAGCAATACAAGGATGAACTCAGACGCTCCACATAGATTATTCATAACCATGGGGGTAATGAAGCTACTTTTACATTTTGCACTCATAGGAAAAAAAAAAATCTTATTCCTTTCCCTCTCTCCCTCTGATGTTTATTAAGAGGCATAAGGAATGGAAGCAAGAGCAGTTCTTCATTCCACAAATATCTGCTGTTTACTGAAAAAGCTAAGGTTTTGCTTAATCAGAAAGCAAAACTCTAGCATAGAGACACTGTACCAGAACACAAGTAAAGAAAATCAGAGTGACTGTCATCTCCAGAAGAAGCAGAATTTCTCTAATGTGTTTTTCATTAATTGTTCTGCCTTTTTCTTCTCCTCTCCCAGTTTTTAATTTATGGCAGCTACTTTGCAGTCATACACGGGATTTTCATGATCAGAAGCATTTGTGTGCTTGTCGCATGGAAATGCAAAAGGAAAATAGAGGGATCTTGCACAGAGCAGCTGAGCCAGGCTGAGCACGAGTCAAGAGAGCAGATTGTCACAAGCTACACGACACGGCTGTAGGAGGCAGGCAGGCAGGCTCCTTGGCCAGGCCCTCCTGGGAGAAGTGCTCCCAGCAGGGAAGAGGAGCAGCATGCAGGGAGCAGCAGTGCAAGAAGAACGTTCAACTCAGCCCTGAAAAGCTTTGCTGAATCATTACAGCACTTCAGCACAACATATGCCAGCTGAGAGCTCACCCAAGTGGCACTGTGCCAAGAATAAAAGTTAAGTTGCTTTAGATTTAGATAAATATTTCTTATTTACATGCCTAAAAATAGCTTAAGGGCAGTAATTTATACACAGAATCGGAGCAACCACCGATGCACTATGGCAAAGACCAGAGTTCACCCTGCCTTGTTGTAGCTCCTGAATGTGGTGCTGGCAAAGCTGCTCCATCACATTTGCTTATGCACGTGGCTGAAGGGTCTGTCTGCCCTTTGCACATCCCTTGTTCTGAACCAAGGAAGAAAAGATGGTGTTTGCATCATTTTATTCTTTCATACCCAGCTACAGGCAGGGGACAGGCTCCTCCTGTCTAATCCAACAGCCCTGCAAAAAGCAGGTCTTGCACAACCCATCCCAGGAGGTTCACTGCAACACCACAGTTGAGTTGCTTGGCCTACATTTGAAAGCTGCAAACACTGTACTGACTTCACAGCAACCTCTGCTGAGAAGGAAAAAATTTCAAAGTCCAAAAAAAATGAAAGAGGCCCACTCCTTTCCTTGAGTTTCCAGTAAAATTAAATTCAGGACTGACGGTCTTCCTCTTTCACCAGGAAAAGAATAAATGTCAAAGGGCTTAAGTAGTATGGACTAAAACATGAAAAGTATGTTGTGGAGAAACATGGCTGATTCCACACAGAAAAATTCCAGATTAACAGGAATATCCAAGAAGATTTATAACTGAAACAAACAGCTAGCATCATGTCTGCTTTTCAGTGCCAAGTGAGGGAAGTCCACTGATCTTGGCCAAGAATTTGGCATGATCAGCATCTCAGAATTTGTCAAGAAGCTTCAAGTCCTACAGCTAATTTAGTCCAGCACAAATGACATTTAGTCCAGGAGAAGAAAAAAGAGACTAGAAATGAGTTTGCATAGTGAACGCTTAATTTAATATGAACTACATCCATATGCTAAAGTTATTTCTGTACTGCTGTTTGCTTCCAATCTTCCAAAACCTTCATCTAACTAATAAAAAACACTTAGCATTTACAGAATAATATTTTTCCTGTAGAGACAGAAGCTAGCCTTTGTACAGACATACCTGCTTTTCATACCACTGTCACACACTGCAACCAGACAAAGTGCCCAGAGGTGAGGGCAGCCAGGAAAGAAGCAATTTGTTTCAAGCCTCAAGAAGAATCAGTAGGATCTGACCAAGTGAACCCAGCTAATTTTTTTAGTCTTTCTTTTTACCATGGTGCATTATGTGGACATTCTGTGTTGAAAACTGGCTCTACACAGAACAGTTTAACCAATGCAGTCATAAAAGTGGGAGATGTACTCAGTCTCCACTGAAGAGTATCTTTTATTACTGCAGAACTGAGGGCATGATGCTCCTGCCTGAAGAAACAGGGACAGAATCCAGGAGAGCAAGGATTATTTTTTCTGTTCTTCCTTGTGAGTAGGAATCTTCTTTTGAGGCATTATTTTAGAATTAAGTGCCAGTCCTGGACTAGAAGTTAACTAGAGTTGGTGTTTAAATTAAAAAGAGGAACTTGGTATTTTCAGCTCTACAGTTTCGAACTGCCTTTCGTACAGAAAGTTAACAAATATTTCCATGTAATGTCTGACAAAAGGAAAGGAATCACCAACATGTGATACTTTTTGCTGTTGTTAAAAAAAAATTGTGCCAGTAGTAGACTGGAGCTAAGAAAAACCAAGTACAACCAACCATAAGAATTCTTATGTTCTAGTTGGAGCTCACTGCCTTCTGTTCATGGGATGCCACTGGGGAGCGAGCAAAGGAACCAAGCAGACAACGTATTTGGCTTGCAGCTTTAGAGAATACCATCTTCAGAAAACACATAAGACTTTAAGGAAAAAATAATCTATTCCTATTCTCTCTAATCTTCAAAGTAATGATTCTGAGGTTGGAAGCTAATGGGGAGCATTATGAGGGAAATAGGTGAGGAAGAGGGCAGCTCTTAGGAGTGTTAGAAGGGGAAAGACAAGGCCTTATGTTATTCTGGATTTTCAGCTGCAAATCAGAACTAACCCAGCAATCCAAGATTTCATCTACAGGAGTAAGATGTACACGTCTGCCTGTGTGCTCATGCACCTGCACACACACACTCTTTGGAGAGGAGACAGTTGAGACGTGGCAGGTTATGAGCAAGGCTGGAACCACAGGCTGTCTAGTTCTGCAGGAAAAGGAAATTCTCAACACATCCACCTTTCCTTGCAGCTTTTAGTATTGTTTGTCTTCCTTCCACTGTAAGGTTTCCATGTAAACATGAAATTCCAGGGCTGGGCACATTGCTCTCCATAGCTGCACCCCACTCTAAATACAACACTTACTACCTTTGAAACATTAGTGGGTTTGGGCACAAATCTTACATGAAAATACAGCCCAGCAAGCTGGTAAGGCCAGTTTGAGCAAACAAGGAAGGAACAAACTGTGTTTGTATTCAAAGCATGCAGGTATTACCCGAGCACTGTGTGGGCTACCAGAGAAACACCAGCCAGCAGCCCCCTTCAGCAGGCCGCACCCCTGCCCAGCAGCACCTGCCCCTCCCCAGGGTTCCCTCCTGCCTCAGAGCTCTTGGTCAGGGAAGAGGACGAAGGGCAGGGCCCAGCCTGGCTCCCCTGAGCCCTTGCCTGCCTGGTTGCACCACACACTTGAGCACTGAGAGAACCTTCCATACCTGCAGCGCCAGACCAGGTTCTGCGGAGCTCATAATGAGGCCCCTCCTGCCAGGGCCACCACACATCCACCAACAGGCTCAGGGTGAACTCCATCCTCTGGTGAACCTTGGAAGATGCAGGGAGTCCAGTCTAAAAGAAATGAGTAAAGGAAAGCAAAGCAGCAGCATTTCTCTGAGGCAAGCCTGTTAATTTTTTATCTTAGAAGCTAGATTTAGAAGTTTATCTTCTTGTCCATTTGTCCCTAAATGACAGGTCAGTCCCTATATAGAAGTGATTCCTGGCCAGCTAATAGTGTGAGGCATTCAATGTCCTACGCCCAAAGCCCCAGCAAAGCCAGGACAGTCAGAGGAGACCCCATGAGCCCAGAGGCCACTGCACTGTGCAGGGGACAGGGACAGTGTTAGTCCAAACTGTAAAACTGGTGCTCTGCTTATCCATGACTCAGAGACCAGAGCTTTTACGGGTATTTATTAACATAAAGAATACAATCATTGATTGCTTTCTTGTCACAACAGATTTTATTAATCATTAGCTACTGTGAGTCTTACAGCTTTACCTTAAGAATAGAACTCAGTTTGCTGACAAAACCTGTAAAGGTGAGTGCTTTCCCTGCAATCTTCATGGACAAGTTCTGCGAGAAAGAAGAGCTGTGATGAGTTGTTATTATTAAAATTAAAATTCTGATAACATTTTATCAAGTTTAGAAATAACTTTTTGTAAAAAAAGTCACAGAAATTTCTTACTATTGCCGATTCTAAAGGGTGGTTTCTGACTTCTCTGCAAGACAAAGTAATCCTAGGAGGAATTGCACATGAATCCACAGAAAATGCACCCACAGCCAGAGCTTTGACAGGTAATTCATTACCTTTGGAGTTATTTGGGAGTGTGCTGGCTACTCACTTGCTCAGTGCAGAGGTGATGTAAGATTTATGCTGATGTTACTGATCAACCCAGGTTTAATATATTTTCATTTTGAAAAGGCAGCATATCAAAACATTTCAAATCAGATCTTGAGTTAAAGATAGGACAGGCTATATTTTATATACAATTATTTGTAAGAAAAAAAATTACATTCAGAGGTAATATTTTAAAATCAGTTTTCAAGGTTAGGAATGGTTTTTGTAACATTCCTCTGAGGTCACAGAAATACTATCTTTAAAACATACTATTTATGCTAAGTTTTAATGAATACAATCTCACATTGCAAGTAGAAGCACTTGTAAAAAAGTGTCTGCTATAAAATGGAATTCAACAATTTAAAAGAAATATCTTGTAACAGCATGATTAAACATTAGTTAGTGCTTTGCTTTCATTTTCTTATGATTCAGAACAATCTTGTTTCACTTGTTTTCAGGATAAGTGAAATTGAATTTTTAAAACAAAACAAGTAAAATAAGCTTTAAAAACCAAATCTCTTTAGGCTTCCTTTTGCTGCCAGCTACAGTGAAGAAACAAGTCTCCTTTTCCTTTGATCATCACTTTCAAAAGTGAAGTCAATATTTCTCTTTATTAAGTCTGAGCAGGTACCATGAGCAGATAGGTTCTGCATCCTTCTTTACCCTCTCCAATGACTGGAGTGCAAGAAACACAATGAGTATTAAAGCATTTTGAAGAAACTGAGCCCGCAATGGGCTGAGCTGGCTGGTGGCTTTTATTGTCTGCAAGAATGCTTGCACTGTCATTGTGTCACTTGGTACTCAGGCTGCAAACCAACAGAAAAAAAAGCCTCCTTGAGCACAGAGAATGAGCTTTAATCTCACAGTTCGCCCACTCATTTATTCAGAAATGAGACTGTAATGGAACTTTATTCTTCTCCTACAGCTCATCCACCCAACCCTAAGCACGTCACTGAGAACAACCTTTGACAGACAACACAGAGGCTGGAGGTCACCCTGGCCGATGCACCTTGATCCAAGTTGCTCATTTACAAAGGTGCAGCTGTGATCCCAGGTGGGTTCAGTGAGAGGAACATTGGCTCAGTGAGAGGAACATTGGCTTAGGCACGTGGCACAGCTGGAGTCACATGCAGCACACGCAAGAGAGAAGCAACAACACCCTTTATTGATACAACAAAGTTCAGTGGTATATGTGACAGTAGTTTAACAAGACTTAGGAAGGTACACTTGACTTATTGTAGAGAGGACAGGATCAGATGAAACTCTCAGGGAGACCCTCCCATTTAGTCACTGGGTTCTAAAGTTCTCTCAGAGAAGAGTCTAGGTGCAGCTAGACCCACTCCTAGTCCCAGATTTCATCAAATGTTTCTGTCTAAAGACTTATGCAATATGTGCAATAAATTCTTTATATGACTTAGCCAAGATTTCAAGGCTGAGCACACTGTTAGTCACTTACAAAGAATGTGTGCAGCAAAGAATTTCTCAGCCTCAGGAGTAACTGAGAGAGGGGTCCCTGCCTAAGGGGAGATCCAGGGGTGCAGCTCAGTGCCATCCAGGAGAGCTCGAGATCAGTGATTTGGTTACACCTGCACACCAGGAGAATATCTGAGTCACCACTGCAGGCAGCCCTTGGCTATCACACTGCCACCCATCCCCCAAAGTCCAGTTACACTGGATGCCACCACCACAGCCCCAACTGGTTTAGTTAAAAAGTAAACTTACAAATAAATTTTTACCAACTGTGAAAAGCATCTATTTATTCCTTTGCCACCTTTATCTTTTTTTTAGGTAGGCTATGGATTGCTGGAAGGGAGCCGTAAGCCGCAGCTGGATTTATCCCACGGTGATCATCTGTGCCAATGGATTTTTCACCACAATGAGGCCATCAGAATCTTTTGTCACCCCCTATCTAACGGGACCAGACAAAAACCTAACAATTGAAGAGGTATGTAACCATTCTCTTAAGCAGTAATTAAAACCCTTAAAGCATTAAGCCTTACAGCAACAACTGAAAGAAAGATGAAGTGTGAATATTTCATCTAGAGACTCATATTTAAGACGCTTCTGGAGAAGAGTAAGGAGTCACCTCTTTGGCAGGAGGTCCAAACTTTAAAGTGTCTACATTCTTAGAACTTTGAAATCCCTTTGGTGGTTGATATTTTTGGCAAAATCAGGTCAGCTTGTTCCTCTCTCCACCCCAGAGGAGAGGCAACACTGACATTTATTTATTCTTACCATGGAATTGATTACACTGACAGCAACATATGGATTTCAAAACATAAGAAAATGAAGCAGCCTTCCCCTTATGAGCCATAAAGATTATTTCCTACATTACAGAGATCTTTTATGCATTCATTAAGCTGTGGAGGTCAGCTTCACATTCAGAAAAACAGGGGTTTTTTTGACAAAAGCATGCACTGCAAGTTTCCTTGCTCTGTTCCTCTGTTCAGCACTGGCTGCTTCAGGAGTACACTTCCCAACAAAACAGGACATGGTTAAAACACGGCTGAGTCATGGAGCTAACGGTATAATTAGAAAACACAGGCTCGGTACACCCACATCCAGCTAATATGAAGAAGAGTCATTCCTGATGTGCAGTAGCAAATGTTAAGGCAGAATCTACCAGCACACTGTGAACCCAAGGTTTCTGCTGAAAAAAGGTATTTGTGGTTTAGGTTGTTAGGGGTTTTTTTTTTCCTCCTCCTTTTTTATTATAATGATTTTTTAACCACAAAAGGAAGCTTCCTCTCTTATATAAAGCACACAAATAGCATCATGGAATGCCCTAATTCTGATTTCAACAAGAATCCTTAACTCATAAAAATAAGTGTAGTACAGATACTGGCTTTCAGTATCTGAAATTCTATAAGGTGATTTTAAATTCAGAGAAACAAGAGAAGTCACACGGAATGATACATTGAACCTGCTGCTCACCATGCAACACACTTCAGTACCCTTTCAGAAGTAAAAAGGTGACCACCTATTATCGTTCCTCCAGCATCTGATCCAGTTCTTTTCCAGTCTAATTGCTTAAGCAGAGAGCAAGAGATTGGGAATGGATACCCCACCAGGCCCCACAATTACTGGGCAAGGCCTCCCCAAAACTTAGTCATAGAAAAAGTTTGCTTTGTGATGTACAAGGGGGATACCTGCCCCAGGTGTACCCAAACTGCCTGGGCAAGCACTGAGCTTTAGTGGTGGCCACAAACAGCACCTTCCAGCCCAAATGCACAATAGTTTTAGACAAAAATGTCTTTTCAGAGCATCTGTGTATTAAAGTTCTACTGAAACTTACTGAAACTTACTTTTGTTATGTCAAAGATTTCCTTACTTTACACATTAAATTGGAAAAAAAATATAGAACGTGCAGATAACCAGGTAGCAGCTACACACTGTGCAGTTCCAGTTCCCCCACTGTAACACTTTAATTTTTCTAAATCTAACAAGGGAAAGAGGTGGCCAAAGGTATGCAATGACTCATATAAAAAGTTAAAACTAAACAGGCCTTCAATTTCAGGTACTGTAGGGATTTGAAACTAAACAGGTTTACCTCTAACACAAGGTTACAACTGCTTTAAACAGCTGCACATCAAAATCTACCTTCTCCATAGGCCTTTACTAGAATTAAGTTTTAAGCCAATCTACCTGTTTCTTTAGTGGAGTGTAGCATCACTGTGTTTGCCCTTTACATAGTAAATTTAGTCTTGTAACATAAGGCAGCTCAAGACAGCACTGTTCACACAGCGCATTGTTTCCTATCATCACAACCATGTTGTTTCAACAATAACATCACCAAAAACCTTCTGAATCAATGTTTTACATTTTGGGGAATTAGGTTTTTTAATATTTCCTCTTTTATTCTCTGCTAGGTTACCAACCAG
>WBMZ01021998.1:0-13614 GCA_013400975.1 Atrichornis clamosus | reverse complement strand
CACTTGGTGGGTAATGCAGAAAGTCAGGGAAACCCTGTGTGTACCTCAAGGGGACCTAATTTTGGGTGGGAATGGTCTGTAATATGTGTATACATATATATATATATACATGTGTACAGTTAATCTGGACATAATGTAAATGGTGTAGAATAAGGGGTGGATAATGTCCTGGGTTGTGGGGATGTAGTAAAACAATGTATTCTTCCCCATCTGCATTAGCCCTGATGAGCTGTTAATGACAGGTAATTTGCAACAACTGATTCATATGCTGAATGTGATTCCTTGTGCCTGGCACCCCCCAGCCTCATGGAATGCACCAGGGGAGGTCTTCAGGAGGTAGACATGGCAAGCAGCAAACTTCCTTAAGCTGACAGCAATTGTACATATGTTTCCTCTGTGACTGTAGTTAAATTGCTCAGAGCACAAAGATCCAAGGACAGAACTCCTATCTGTCTACTGAACTAGCCCCACACTCTGACTCCAGTGCTGTCCAGGAACAAATGCTAGCAGAGGAGTGGAGGAACAGGAAACAAGTACAAGAATCAAATGGTTACAGTTCTGAGGGCTGCTCCTGGGGCCTTTGGTGACCATGGCCATAGAGCTGTGTCTTGATATAGCTCAGGCAACAGATGGCTGGAGGCTGAACCTTAGCTCTGCTCCAGAGGTGACCTATTTTGATGTATTGAATCCTTTTTTGAATAATTGGACGTCGGTACCTCATTCAAGGGTTTACTTTGAGATCCATAGGTTAAATGTGACATAGGGATTGAACATGCGACAATGTATAACATGGTGTAGCATTGTACAAGATGTGGAAACTCAGGGCCTGGTTCAGAATAGTTCAGGTCTCCCAGATCAATACATGTGCTGTGTGCTCTCCCATTCCTCATGTGCAAGTCTGCACCCCTCCTCCCACAGAGGCTGATCCACACCTCCTAGACTCTCTTTTACCCCTTAGCCCTGTGTCTCTTCCCATCTCCCTGATAACTGATGTCTGCTGCTCTTGAATGCTCTGCCTCCCTCCTACATTAGCCACCTCTGTCCCCCGTCTGGTTGCGCTGGCCTGAGACACCAAGGTGGGTGGATTACAGCCTGCTTTATTGCGTATGAAACTTGAACCTAAGAAGCAGCTATTGTAACTGTGCCAGTTCATATTTGTTCCCATCTGTACTCTTATTCACTCTCAGGATCTACTGAGTTGAAGTAGCTCCACTGATGAAAAGATGTTTTTGGTAGAGCAAGGATTTAAGTCCTAATCCCTCTGGGATGGGACCAGTGCCATCTTTTCTGTCTTCCCCACTCCCAGGTCTCTGCTGATACAGCAGGGACTGGCACCATCTACCTGCCCATTCAAAGAACACCATGGGAGTGAAATGCAGGGGACAGCTCTGCAAAAAATCTTGGTGGCTATCTAAAATGAACTCTCCTTGCCATCACTTTTACCAGACCCTCCTTTTCTCCCCACTCAGTGAATGGTTCGTTTCAGCATCTTGTGATACAACATCTGTAGCCCTCCCTATCATCACAATTTCAGGAGGCGTTTTTGACCCATTAGTCCTCTGTAAAGCTAACACATCCTTGGAAATACTACAAACAGGCTGTAGACACTGTATTTGCTGACACTGACCATTATCAGAAGCATTTCACGTGAACAACTGCTGGCAGCTGTAATGCTGACTGTGGAGAAGCTGTGAAGAAATTTCCGTAACAAAGAAGAAATTAAAACGACAGCAAACACCCCACTCACATTTGCAATGTTTTGCTACACACATGAGGCCCTGCTTCAAGCAGCCCTTTTTCTCCATCATGTCCTCGCAGAGGTTCTTCTGAGTCCCCAGGCTTGGTGTTGACACCTCAGCTTGGGACAGGGTGCACCAGGGAGGCTTGTACTTATATTAAAGAAGGCGAGGAGTGGCCACCAGTCCATGCATATGTCCTGTAACAAGCCATATAACATTCCCTCACATCACGAAGAAATGATGATCTCCAGAAGCATGTAATGCGAGATTTCTTTGCTTTTTTGCTGCTGCTGCTGTTGGTACTATGTTCATCCATGCCCTGGAGTGGAGCACGTGGGCCTCGTTCCTCTGGCAGCATAGCAGATTGTTCATAATAGACATAGCCAGACCAAGCTGAGCAGAACAGATAGGTCTAAAAGAGTATAGTAATTTTTATTTCCTGTTAAAAAGAAAAAAAAAAGGAAATATTTTCTTTGTTGGAAAGGGAAGAGATCTTTTCTTTGCCTTAGCATGAAGTGGTAGCAAAATCAAATGAAGATTAAGAAGATTGAACTGGAGGGGATGTCAAGCCATGAAAAGGTGAAATACTGAAGAATGCCACTGAAACATTTTTTGTCAGAGAGAGTAGAGGAAAAGAAAGTCAGTTCCTCCTATAAATTTATTTCACCATTTGTAACTTTAAAGTCTCTTCATTCAGGGGACAGAAGAAGAAATAAAGAAGAGAAACTGACTTTGCAATGTCCTACATCTGAATAAGCCACACCCCTCATGCTGAATGAAGGATAAATCATTTTCAGAGTGTTATAGTTGTTTGAGGGAAATCCTATACCTCTTCCTACATGCCCTTACTGATAAGGACACTAGAACAGCATTTTATACACTTGATAAGGATAGTAGAACAGAACAACCTTTTACTCTTCTCAAGGACAGTAGAACAGAACAGTACAGCCTTGGAGAAATAGATAAAGGACATAACTTAGGCAAACAGAAGTCATGCAAAGCGCAAGCAGGATGCCAGCTCAGCTCTGCAAGGCTGATAAAGTACAAGTTATGCAAAACAACAGTATTGCGCTTACTCAAAATCAGAGGTCGAGGAGCACCCAACTAAAAAGGACACTGCACGTTGAAGGCAGACACCAAAGAACTGTATAAGGACTTCTGATAAGGGGTGCAGCTATGTCAAATAAAGTAATACATATATATCAAGTAAACAGGGATAGCTGAGGACTATGTAATCAGTGTGTATGATAAAACTCTGTTTATCTGATGCTTGGTGCACTTGATTAGAGGAAGTATCCACTGAGTGTAATAAAGAATGCCTGCTTACTAATATAAAAAACTGTGTTAGGAAGTTTCTGTCTGACCAATTTTGGTATCAATACATTCACAGAGTGTTCTAAGCATCAAAATTGATGTAAAATCCACCGAAGCATTAGAACTTTAAGCAGCTAAAGGGTGGTTCAAAGCAACAGTTCCAACGACCCACCTCAGAGCTCAACACTTTTTATGATGAAGTAATGGGGGTTTTAATGAACATCGTGTATTTTTACATTTACCTTCATTAAGAAATAGGCATAATAGGTCCAACGGAGTGTAAATATAAAGTAGACTGAAGTTTCATGTTCAAAGTTAAAAGGAAATCCAGGCCTTACCACAATCTGATTTAACTCATGTTAAAACTGATTGCAACACTGACATTGTGATGCTGTGTTACCTACAAGTCATATGATACAGGCAGACCAACCTTGAGCAGAGAGCTTTAAACAAGGAATGACAGGGGGTAGTAGTGATGACAAACAATCACCAGAAGAGAGTTCATAAATTAGGATTAGAGAGTAAGCCAGTGTGGGCATTGTTGTGGCGATGTTGGCTGCGGACCACCTAGTAATGGAGAGGCAGATGAGATCTTCCTTTGTCAGCTGGAAGAAGGCTCTTGTCTGCAGGCAATATCCTTATGGAGCACTTCAATCACCTTACTAATATTCAAAAGAGTAGTGCAGTGGGGCACAGGGAATCCAGGAGGTTTCTGTCGTGTGTTGATGGCAACTTCCTGGCTCGGGTGATCAAGGTGCCGTGAAATGGAGATGCTCTGCTGAACCTCATACTTTGAGGATGGAGGAGCTGGTTGGGAATGTGAAAGTCACATTGAGATGATCCAGCTGGAGTGCAGGATTCTGAGAGGAGGCAGCTCCACAAAAAGCCTGGATAAGTGATGAATCAGGGGGATTATACACATCTATATATACACCTGAGGTGAGGAATTAAAGGAGATGAAGCTCAATGGCACCTAGTGACAGGATAAGAGGCAATGGGTGCAAACAGAAATGAAGGCTATTCCACTTAAAATTAAAAACAAACTCTAAACTACACCTTCTTTAGCATTGCGGTAATCAAACACTGGCACAGGTTTCCCACATCTCCAATTTGGGAATATCAATATCTCTCAGGTAAGCTGTGCCAGTGTTTGATCACTTATGGAGATTGTCTTGTCCAAACCCCTCTGCTGGCACAGGGCCAGCCTCAGCTCCTCCATGACTTTGTAACACGTTAAGGAAAGCTTTTCCATAGTAAGACAAGATCTGACTTCCTGGAAATCAAAAATTGCCTTAAATGGGTCTGATCTAATATTTAAATATAATTTGTTAAAAGAGCACACTTGAGCAGTTTTGAAGGAGAGCAGGAATACAATCTTTACTCACTAATAGCCTCTAATGAATTCCCATAAACCAGCATGGAAAATTGCTTTTTAACAATGACAGAACTGTAAATGTCTGAAACAATAAGGTTCTCCTCGAGGCAGAGTGGTTAAAAGTTACTGACGAAGGGATCCCTTAATGGCGCCACTCCCAACCTCTTCCATTTGTATCAGGTTGCACATTCTCCCTTGAGTAATGTCTACTGGCATAGACTGGGCTGTGGAAAAAAAATATATTTTTAGCATGAATGACTCAACATTAATAGAGTTAAGAGTTTCTGAATTCAGCATGAAAACACATTATGTCAGGAACTAGGGACAAATCCTACTTCTCCGATGTCAGGTGGATTGAGTAATGTCTGGAAAGATCGTGGTTCTAAAACAAGCATCAGGACATGTCAAAACAGTTTATATATCATTTCCAGAGAGTGCAAAAGTGAAGTTAACTATTCACTTCATGTAAAATATTCTTCATACCCCCACGAATCTATTACTTACCATATTGTAAACATTTCCATTTTTTAATATGAATGCTCCCAGCAGCTAAAGCTTGTTTAATACAACAATAATTTGAGGGAAGGAGTATGAAGTAACAGTTTTTTGGGACACACATGGGTTTTTAACATTGAAATCAGGACACTTTCTTTCTCGATTTCCAGTTTTTACATGGTCACAAGAGCATTACTAAATATTGCATGGGTCGGTAGAATCTGGACAACAAATATGGTTTGCCTACCTCAAAGTACCAATACTTGTATGAAAGCTAAGCTGTCTTTGATCAAGTAGAGCCTAAGCTGAAATAATGGCAATAAAAATGTGTGGCGTTTTATTTCACAAAAGTACAAACAACATGGAGAAAACCAATTACAGGCTTCTAGGAGTGCAATTCAATTTCCAGGTTTTAATTGTCCTTGTTTGATGTATCAGATGCTCAGTACCTTTAGAGATCTCCCTTTACTGTTTCAAAAAGCAGTGTTGGCATATACTTAGACAGCTTCACCATCCAGTCCAGAAGGCCCCAAGTGCAGCTGGTGCCCTTGGTAATATGTGTCATTCAATTAACCTTAATATTCAGCAAAGTATTAACAACAAAATTTTGATAGTTTGACTTCCAGAACATCTGCAGATCCAGTCTAAACAGCTTGACTTTTACTGAGCTGTTTGCATAACTTCTGAAAAAGCAGTTTACAATAGTTGACATGATTTCAAGAAATAAGGCAGATAAACAAAAGAAATATGTAAGTTTTTATTTATTCAGTTCTGTCTTGTTGATTGCTTTTGTTTTGTTACTTTTCCTAATTTCTCTGCTCTTCCATTCACTGCAAAGGCATCCTGCCAAAAAGAAAAGTCTCTATCCTCCCATCCTCCCCCTGCAATAACAAAAACACATTTTCAAACCACAGGAGTTGTGAGCATTATAATTTAACTGTATGTGGCAGTGGGAATTCCTCATACAGCTGTGTTTTAAACATCTGGATGTTCTGGAAATAATCTGCAAGTATATCAAGAACACTTCTTCTATGTGAAAACTTACACACACGTCTCCTTCTCTCTTCACTCTTCCCCATTCTGTCTTGTGTATATTTGAGTAAGACAGGTTAAGTGACCTCCAAGCACATAAAAAGTATATGCACTCATTTTGCTTCCCACATCTAAACTTTTTCTTTTAATTCTGAAAAAATGTGGAAGACCCAATACTAACATTCCTTTTAACAAAATATCAAACATTCTGGTCTACAGCAACACTCCTTCCCTCCAAAATCAAATTCTCTTGTATTTTTGACATATGAAGCAAAGCTGAAACAAAATGTTATGACTATCAAGTTTCAGTCAACAAGATGTTTACTGCATTGTCAGATTCTCAAATGGAAGAAAAAAAAGTTCCAAGCCAAATTTTTATAATATTAAACTGCTATTGAGCAAAGACTCACATTTTTGTAATTCACTTTTACTGTTTTGAGTGTTATCCTACAAGAAGACTTAAATATTTGTCTGCTTCAAATACTTCAACCCAGTAAAAATATGAGCAATTTTTCCCGCCTGAATCTTTTTTTTCTCTTCTAGTTTTAAGGTTCAGAGTTTTCATCTCCCAGCTGTGACAAAAAGCAGGGCAGTATAAAATGCACATAGAGCACTGGCTTATAGGAAGAAATTATGTAAAGAGCTTCTGTTCTTTATCTTCCCTCACAAGAAGGTTTATATGAAACAGAATGATCAGAACGGTACAGAAAAAAACGTTTCATGCAAGATGGAATTAAACCTTGGGATTTGTTCCCATAGGCAGACCCTGAGGTCATTAGAAAGGGCTAGATGCTTATATAAACCTTGAAAATATCAAGGACAAGCATTTTGGAAGAGGTATTAAAACATAGCCTTCAGAGCTTAAGCAAAACTATAACTATCAGTAATCAAGACAATCCCATGTCTGCAAATTTCTTACATTTTCATCTGAAGCATCTGGCACTGACAGCTCTCAGATGTGGGATGCTAGATGGATGATGGATATAATCCAGCATAATAGCCTCTATATTCCAGTTTCACTGTATAGAGGTAACAAGGGTTTTGTCTCCTCAATGTAGGACATAAGATTTTCCCTTACAGCCTTCTGCACTGCCTTGTCCCAGAAGAGATACAACACAAAGCAGATTTTTACAAGCACAATGTTAGGAAGGACAAAGGTGCTATGCTATCACTTAAGTCAGTTATTTTGCCCTTTACATCCTTTTTTTCTTTAAAAGGTATTCTCATTATGAAGAGCAATTTTGAAAAACAAGGGTTAATTAATCAAGTATTTTTGACCAATACTATGTCAAAAATAACAGAAAAATGAAATTATTTTCTAGAGATCTTACTCCTGGAATCTGTGTGCTTGAAGCAAAAATTAATTCACAAGCAATCTTTTTTCTTATTTTTATTTTTTTTTTTTAATTCCAAACATTTTAGAATCAGTATTTTAACTCAGTATCCATTTTTAAACTTTAGGCTTGTATTTTAACTGATGTGACTCAGTGTGTCTGTATTTATCTCCCTAGAGCCATCACAAACCCAAAAGATTAGTAGGAAACTCGAAAGGTGCCTGGTCCCTGCTCCACTTGAATGGTAAAACTGACTGAAGGACATAATTGCCAACATGTGCTTGTCAATGCTCTTTTTAAAGGTGAAATGCCAGCCTGTTGTTTCATCCCCGCACACCAGCTGTCATGGTGACTCTTCCATTGATTTACTGGCCTTGACAACTCCCTGAGTTACAGGAAAGTAGTGTCTGGGGCAGAGCAAAAGTGGATTTATCTGAGACTGCAATGCTTTTTGACAGCCTAATAAATGTTTCCTTGCCCATTTTAAGGATGCCAATACTTTTTACTCCCTTAACAGAGCTCTGTAAAAAACCCCCAAACCTTTAAATATTCAATTCACTTGGTGAACATAATTGAAAGCCTTGTCTTCTCCAGCAATGCACACTTTCAGTCTGCAGCAAAAGAAAAGGTGGAAGTCTCTCACAATACAGTATGATACAGAGACATATAGATCTGACCTCAGCAATATTAGACACATCAGGATGCAGATTGACTATAAAGCATTCCTTAGGGCAATTGCTGAGACCAGCAGCTGCTTTTCAGATAGAATATTAAGGTTGTTCCAGACTTTCCCTCAGACATAGAGTAATGAGTTGCTTAGCACTGCGTGGCAGGGAGGCATGGAGTTATGTGAGATGCCTGGGAGAGCAAGAGAGCAGGGTACAATGCTGGGAATTTAAAAAATGCCTCAGAGATAAAGAGAAGGCCGCACACATATAGAAACAGGCAATTGTGAAATAAATGTCACTATTTTTTACCAGGGGCAAACCAGTTCTCCACTGGACTGTGGGTATGGGATCCACAACACGTGAATGCTAGGATCTGATAGGGACAGGGTGGTGTAGGGGTTGCTGTGAGGCAGGGACCCCTCTGCCCTCAGGACCATATGCTCGACCCACATAAAGTGGATCATTTTGGTGTCTTTTACATTAATGCTTTAGGTAGGGCCAGGAGAGCACTGCCACGTTCCACACATTGAGTCACCATGGCAGGAGCAGTCCCAGAGGTCACCAACTGGTTTCTTTTGGGGAAAAGCTGGACAAGCAAATGCATTCCAGGAAGTCAACTAATGCAGTCCAGCCACTCCTCTACACCTTGTCCAAAGGAAAATTCCCCAATCACATAGTCAGTGGGCCTCTGCACCACCACTTTCTCTAGACTGGTCTGCTCTTCCTATGTTGCATTACTTGCAGCTGCTGGAAGCTTGCCACCCTCTAGCAGTCCAGGCAGGCAACATGAATTTACAGTGGACAAAAGGCTAGTCCTCATTCACCATTATCAGCTCTGATTGCTACATTTCTGGTAGCATCTGCAACCTAGACACAAAAAATATGATCAATGACTTGTTTTTGCTAGTTATGAGTGGTCCATAGGCCATTGGCTGACCTCCAAGGGATGTTTGTGCTGCTTCACAGCATGCAGGGTTGTGCCGTTTAAAACCCCATTTAAGCCATCATCTGAGAATGCATCTTTTGGTGCTTTTGACATGAACAGTATGATTGAAGCAAATTAATGTGGTGGAGCCTGCTTTGAGCAGAGGACGCACTGTGTGATAACCTGCAGTCTCTCTCTTTCCCCCTTCTGCAGGACAATATAGAGAGTAAGTTTTACTTCTGTGTCTCCTCAGCACCATTCCAGTAGGTCTTGTGCAACAGCATAATATCGTTGATATAGCTTTCCAAAATTGCAGGGAGATGTCTAAATTTTAAAACCATGTGGTCACGCAACAGTTCCTTTTATATTTTGCCATAATATCTTTCACATTTTCTTTTACATATGTGTTTCTTCAAAAACAGCTCAGTACTAAGCATAAATCAACTGTCAGTATCCATTTAAAGATATCCTACTTGAGAATATCAGGATGTCTATGATGCAGCATATTTAGACAAAAAACATCTATATCTTTTAACAATAAACATTTTTGGCCCCTATCTTTTTTGCCTTTTCCTCTTCGATCAAAAAATATAGACCATAAGGTGCTTATCTTGTTACTCAGTGCTACACGAAGGTAAACTCTGCATTTGCTCTCCAAGCACCCGGAAACTGGCCAGCCCTACCAGGGCTTCGGTTGAAATTAACTGCGGAAAATCTGAATGAACTAATTATAGCAGAAAATAATAAAGAGGAAGCCCATGTCTATCAGTGTTAATTGTAAGTGGGCTGTTTTTAGGAGAGGAAACTGATGAGCTGGATGGAGAACAGCATGGCAGTGCAGGCAGCTCCAAGGGCCTCGGCAGCAGTCGGCAAAGCCCTGCAATGGGAAAGCAGAATACGGGGAAGGACAGACTCTGACTCCAGGTAAGCACCGTGCAGTGACTGATGCTGACACCCCTATTCTTTCCTAACTGTTAATCAGTATATCCCAGTGGCTGGCATGTACACCCCCGCTTTTATCAGTAAGGTGCCTACACACAGACTCCCTTCCAACATCTCCCCACTTAAGCAAAAAGGGTGACCAGAAATATCTCTTCCACACTTGAACTGATTAATATCTATCCTTTTCAAACTTGCAGTGAGCCACAGTCATAAAGAGACCCTTCCGTAATTTTTCACTCTGCATGCTCCAGGAAACAATGCCACAAGAGCCTGTACCAGTCCCTATCTTGCTGCAACCCAGCTTGCACAGGGTTGCTGCTTGGCACCAGATGAGGGTAGCAGCAGGTGCATGGGACACCAAGAAAGTGGGCAAAGAGAGGCTATCCCAATTCCAGTTGACCCAAGGCTAGCTGAAAGAGGACAATAACACACAGAGACAAACACAGACCAGATGGCACATCTTGCTGGGGCAGGATGGGGATGCTGTGCCCTTCCTTCAACAACATGAAACCATTAAACTCAAAATGAGAAGAATCTTTACTCTACTTTAATATGTCTGTGTTTCCATGGTTGCATCTTTTTAACTATAAACATTTCATGCTTTAAAGATTTAAGGAATGATCGTGTTACGCGGACAGTCTTCTTTTACGGGAACCCCATAAAATACCAATGTTTAGTTCTGCCTAGCTGTCCTGTTGCTACTTTGAAATACTCAGTAGTTCAGTCATCTTCTCTCCCACAGGGCCTAACATAAAACTGGGCTCATCAGAAAAATAAATTACATATTATTGCAGAAAAAAAAAATGTTAGTTATGTATCCTTGGAACTGGCTCCGTTAGGTTTTCATACTCCCTCTACCCCTTGCCTTCTCCCTGCCTTTCTCCCTCTTTTCAAGAGCAACTTTTAAAGCAGTAAATGGCAGGATTCCAGGAGTTATGTTACTGCCAAAAAGTAATTTAAAAACAAGAGGGAGGCTGTGAGCTGATAAAAAAAACAGAGTGGGAAACG
This sequence comes from Atrichornis clamosus, assembly GCA_013400975.1. Lineage (NCBI taxonomy): Eukaryota > Metazoa > Chordata > Aves > Passeriformes > Menuridae > Atrichornis > Atrichornis clamosus. Next base: position 2,782 of record WBMZ01021998.1, on the reverse strand, counting down.
CATTCCCTCTGCATCTGGGACCTTAGGTCTAGGCAGTATAACTGATGGCATTTTACCTTGAAAATAGCTTTTCATCCTCTCTCTGTCCTGTTCACCAGACATGACTGATTGCACTGTACTTTTTCCTTTTTCTGCTACAACAAGAATTAAAACTTCACTTCTGCAAATGCAGCTTGCTAGCTCATATGGAAGTGATGAAGTCTAGTGTAAAAGCTAGTTCACACAGTATTCCTAGGTTTTACATGTTATTTGTTTATGGTAGTGAGATTGTGGCTGAGAAGTGATGTTGAAAACTAGCTTTTAAGAAAAAGATTTTGAAAAAAAAGAAACTGGTTGTGTTTACAGAAGGGTTGATTCTGCCACTACGTAGTGGAGTGGATACTTTCAACAAAATTACTTCTGTTTATTTTTACAGCCTTTTCCTCACATCCACTAGAAATGAATGCCTTTCACAGCAGCTCTCTGGGACAAGTCTAAAACAAATAGACAGAAGTTATCCCCAGCCACAGCCTCAGCTGAGCCTGAGAACAGCCCAGCACACCAGGGCAGACCCACTCCACTGACCTCATCAGGTGTCCCTGACATCATTAGCAACAACTCATTAGGAAGATGCTTGGTACCCTTGCTGACCTTTTCTGTCTCTTTTCCAGTTCTTCCGCACCCTGAAAGAACTAAAACAATTGACAGATTTATGGATTTAAGTGAATGGCAAAATGGTGCTCTCTGGTTTTTCTCCCATAATAACTGCTATCATTTTATATGCTTCCTAGATCTGTCCTGAGCTGGTATCTTCCTTGATCTTTTGTGTACCCATGATCTTAATCCTGAGCTGTAATGGTTAGCTCAAAAACTGTCATTTAACTGGTTAATTTAAGACCATTTCTCCCCTATTTTTATGACCTTATTTTTATCTACCTTGAATGACATCCAATAGATCCTTCTACAACTCTTCACAGATGCCCCTCATCATTTCTGATTTCAGTAATTCCGTTTCATTAGTAAATTTTGTTATGTTTCTTCTCACTTAACACAAAAGATCTCACCACAGATCACCATTTCATCCATCTGCTGACATCACCCTGCTCAAAGAATTGGTGATTTATTCATACATCCCATTTCTTACCCTTTATCAATTATTTATCCATTTAAGGATCTTCTGTCTCATGTTTCTTAAAAGGTTTTGGTGAAAAAAGTCTGTCAAAATCTCTGGAAAAGTTAACAATGAATTGTTAATTGGCCAATGAAATGCCTCTTATCCATGTGCTATTAAGTCTCTTTCAAAAATGTTACCAAGTTTGTGTGGATGAGCTTTCTTTTCAAAGGCCATGTTGACCCTCTCTAGACTTGGGATTACTCAAGCAGCCACCAATTTCATTGAGTGTGCTCCACTGGCAAATCTCTCTGTGCTCTTTAACGGCATCAATAAGCCTTTGAAAACATTTAGGTTCTGTAACATAGTCTTTCAAATCCAGAGTTCAGTACAAGGGCCAAGGCCGGTGTATACTCATGGCAAAGTACTCTTAGTTTACTCTCCTTTGTACTTTCAGCTAAGTCTTCAAATCTTTTCTACCTCTGCCATGACACTCCAGCACAGAAAGGAGAGGTGGTTAGCCAAGAGACAGAGTCCAGGCTGTCTAAAGGAAAACTATATCCAGCAACTTAAAGAATGAACAGCAAGTATTTACATCATGAACTCCTTCAGAAATGTGTCCTGGAAACAAAACTAAAACCAAGCTGCCAAATTCTCCATTGGTATTTTACAGATAAATCTAAGATATAGCCTCATATTGCATTACTGAAATAGTATTGCAATAGTCTAATCACTAGTGACACTTGCAAAAGTTGCAGTACAATGCACCCATTGTAACTTCTTAGCAATAATTAAATGCAGAACAGGGGACCTGGCTTTCCACTTGATCTTCTTGGAACACAACCAGATGTCTAGATTGACCACAGATGGCCAGCAAACCTTCACAAAAGTCAAATTTCTGTGTAATAATTCTTCACATAGCAACAAGCAAATATTTTTCTGTCAGTAGAAGAAAGATGAATACAAGATGGATACAAAGGGAATGAAAGCTGAATACTGAGTCCACCATGAGAATTTCTTCCCTGAATCTACCTACTACCAAAAAAGAACCAGAGTAGTTTGCTGCCTACAAGAAGACAAATGGCTCCAAAGAGCTGGCTGAGCTATAGAATTAGAGTAAGACTGAGCTTTTCCAAAGGGTGTACCTGATGCTAAACTTTTAATGTTTGAGGTCGTTGTAGTGATCCAGACCTTTTAGCACTTCTGAAAGTGAAATGCTTTTGTAGGAAAACACAGAGAAGTAACATAAACTGTAGATACCCATCTTTCATAAACATTTAAATTCACTTTCTTTTCTTGAATTCTTTATGTCACATTTCCTTTCACCTCCGTATCTTTCAGGCTCCTTCCCTTGGTAAGCTGAGTTGTGAGCAGGGGATCTGTCTGTGGACCACAAGGGCCTAGCATTTCTAACCTTCCCACCTGAGACTGAGGACATCTCAAAATGCCCCCCCCTTTAAATCACTTTCACCCACAGACTCAAAAGTGACATCTTCATAGTTCCTGGGGAACACAGCTGTTCCAGGACATCATTCCCATGAGAGAGACAGTGCCTTGGCTGACTCTACCAAGTCCTTTGTGGATCTTGGAGATTACCACTGAGACATTCAATACAACTTCATATTTCACGGGGAGTCAACGTAATGAGTAACAAATCATGATGACACTTACTTGGTGTGGTGGGTTTGTGTT
>WBMZ01021980.1:0-10506 GCA_013400975.1 Atrichornis clamosus | reverse complement strand
AGGTAGCTGTAGTTTTAAAACTCTGTGTCCACTTTCCTTTCCAGCTTCACAATAAATTGTGCCTGAGTTCTGATGGGCCTTTAAAAGTGGAAGAGATCAAATATGTGCAAACTATATCAACATACCAAGGGTGGGAAGGTGCCAAGTCCTGCAGCATGAGTGCTGACCAGTGATTCAATCAGTGCAAAATATGTTTGCAAACACTTTTCTTGCTGCCTGTGAGAAATGGATCGATGGTCCCAGGCTATGGGAATAAGAGGTGGGGAGTAATATTCACAAATATTTTCCTGCCTGGTAGATGAGTGGTGAAATAGTTGCCTTCTTGGTAGGTCATCATGTGCCCAGAGGTTCAAGTCTTCATAAATCCCATCCTTGTTTTTTAAGCTCAAACTGGTCTGTGCAGCAAATGAAGATGCTTGGAAATAGCATAGCTCCTGCCAATGAGAGAATAGTGAAAGGGAACTAAAATAGGAGGTCCACATCAGGAAGAAATACATTTTTCACTTGGGAGATTTGAATCAGGAGAGCAGAGTCAGTGAGTGCATTGTCCAAATCTATGTGGACAGGCTGTTGCATCCTGCCTGGGATGTTAATGCTATAATCTGAAAAAGATTTCATGCTGATGGGTAGGTTTTGGTGGTACTGTGCCTCTTAGATTCTTGGTTGGTGTTGATAATTGAATAAGTCAAATCTGTTGTCTTGGACCAGGTGCTGTGCTGACTTTGCAAATCCACAGCCATGTTGTTGGCATTCTGGCAGCGATGCACTTTTGGGCTGGCTTTTTGCTGGATGGGTGCCATTCTGTTTGTAGCTGGCTGGTAGACGAGGTGTTGGCTTGTGTAGTAGTCTGTTGTTCTGCAGTGAAGAACAAGGTAAATGGTTTGTGTGGGACTCTGGTTCAACTAATTGTGTCTTGTGGTGATCCTGAAGTAGGGTGTCTCTAGTATGTACAGAAACATAAGAGTGGGACAAAAATGAATGATTTTCCCATCCTGTCCCCATCCCATCTCCAGGAAATCTGATTCTGTTACCAGTTTTCCATGTTTTCTGTAGGTTCTATGTGAACAGCACGTGTGGCTGGGCTGCAAGAGCAAGAAGGCAGGATGTTGTCAAGACCAAAGCCTGGGGAGTCCGAGGCAGACCTGCTGCGCTTTCAAAACCAGTTCCTGGCAGCCAGAGCTTCACCTGCAGTGAAGGTTGTGAAGAAAGCCGACAAGAGGAAGGGGAAGGACGGGAGCACGGACGCTGAGAGACCCCCGCTACAGGACAGCAAAGATGTTGTCATGTTGGATGGTAAATTCATTTGTTTCTTTGAATTACTAAGATTCTCTGTCCCTTTCAGTGTTCCTCCCTGCTTGCCTTTCACCTCCCTCTCAACCCAATGTTGCTTTTGCCTTGCATTTGTGTTGTTCTTGTAGTACTGTTTGTTCCTTAGCCTTGTTGGAAAATTGCCTTGTCCAATGTTACTAGCATCCGGTAGAACCACCTTTGTTGCCTCTGTCCACATGTATCTCCTGTCTGTGGTACCTTGCTAGCAAGGGGTGTTTTCTGTAATTTGTACTGTTTAGACACTCACTGCTTATTTTGCCATCTATCCAGACCCTGTTCTCAGTGTCTTTGATGTTTAACTCTGCTAACAGCTTCAACTTTCAGCCAGCAGATCTGGCTTACTTTTGTTTTCTCTGTCAGTAGTAGCTGTAACACTTTTATCATGTGCTTCATAATCTCAGATGTTCAGGATGCTTTTTTAAAAGCAACAATATAAGTCTTGCAGTGGTTAGTTCCAGGTAGAGGAAATCTGTTTTTAGCAGGTGGAAAGAAGGCTTTGACTTGTTCATGATCGTGCAAATGCCTCACTTTTAGAGCTGGCAGTGGAAATATGCTTTTCTATGCCTCAACACAACCTCCAAGGACAGTATTTGTTTCTGAACAGCCTTGCTTCTTCCCTTAATATTTGCAGTCAGACCTCAGTACCCTTTCCTGCTTATGGAGCTAATTGGAAAGACCTTTCGCCAATACATAAATAATAAAAATTTCAAGTGTGTTTCTCTCTACTATACACTGGAAGTTAGAGACAGGGGACTCTTAATTGTCTTATTGCTTCCTCATCTTTATTTCTCATTAGAGCAATGAAATGTGCTGTTAGGGAGCCTTGGTCTGGTACCTAAAGCACAGCGGTTATGTATGAGTAACTTGACTGCTTTTTTATTTTCTTCTTATTACTTCCCTTCCTCAGGTTTTCCTGACATTCCCCCAGCTCTAACTCCAGCTCCTCCAAAAAAGATCAAAAATGCTAGTGTTCACTTTGAGGATGAAGATCCAGAGGAAAGATTGGAGAATCACGATCAACACATTACAGCAGTCTTCAGCAAAATTATTGTATGTCTGTTTTTTGTGTGATGATCTGGTGTTTGTTTTTGGAATGCTGTGAACTAAACAGGGTTGAAGGGCTCTGGTGCTGCTTTTTATTTTTACAGTGTAATGAAGCGGCATTGTAGAGCAGAGTCCTGGAGCACCTTGAGGGACATAGGTCTCTGGGTGTATTTTTGCTGTTAGTTAAATATAGATTAAAATCTGTTTTCCAGCCCTGACTGCCTACAGGTCACACTGCTCGCATGCAGGCATGTGGTGTAGTGTGGCTTTGGGTGAGTTTCTGAACTCTAAGGGGGTTCTTATTGCTTTGCACTGGCCTCGGTTTTCCTTTATCTGATTCTTTGAGTGATGTGTGGAGTTTGGCAGCCCAGTCTTTTGGAAAATAGCTTCCCTTTGGCACTAAATAAGCACAAGGCCTTCTGGGCCTGATGACGATGTGAGCTGCAGAGCTGAGAGATTTTGAGTCCGCTCTCAGCTGAATGATACAAACGTCTTGGCTGTTACAGTGGTTTTACAGGGTTTGAACTTTTTTCTTCAGGAACGAGACACAAGTGCAGTAGCAGTGACCATGCCAGTGCCCACAGGAGACCCATTTCCAAGGTCATTTCACCGCTCTGAGATAAAAAGTGAGGTAAGATTTGGAGCAGATGTTTTATGCTACCTTCATTAACAATTAAACTTTCTCCCAGTTAAGTCTAGTGCTTGGTGAGGCTTGGTAGGACTCAGAATAACTGACTTGATGTGCTAGAGATTATGAACTAGCTTAACATATCTCTGGCATTGCCACCTTAGTGTAAGAGAGAGTTCTTCTACCAAGCTGCCATCAAGTAGTCACTCCATACCCTGCAGTTAAATAACGTTGGAATCCTCTTGGTTTAGCCTCCTTCAGCTAGCTTCAGTAAGGTGGATCAAATCTGCAGTGCTATAATAGAATTGATCCTGTTCTGCTTGTTTTTCTCTGAGGAGCAGTCTCTGTTAATTTATCCACCAAGTTTGAATAAGTCTGTCATTATTGGGATTGCACCTTATTACTCCTGGCACGACCATTAGTATGGTTGCTCAGGTTATGTTTTGCAACTTTTTTGATTTTGACATAATTTTTTGAGGCTAGAAAACTGGAAGCGATGGTTGCTATTATCAGTTGTTGCTGTAATAGCAAGAACTACTAGCTGAGTGGGAGTCAGATGCTGGGAATTGATATGTGATTGATAGCTGTGTTTGCTTTGAAGGAGGTAGCTTATTTTGAAGGACAGCTTTTTTGAAAGGCAAGAGTAATTCTTTTCAAACTATCAGTTTTGTTTCTCTGATGCAGAAGTGCACAAAGCAGCTACTAAATGTTCAGACTGCCTTTTAAGTTTCTTCTCTGGAGTGAACTTCTTTACTTGGTCTGCTGTGGATTTTCTGTGCATCCTGCAAGGCTGTTCAGTCATGCCCTTCCATCACCTAGGCAAGCAGCACAATAATTTAACCAGGATTATTTTAGCACCACTTGCCCACTTCTTGCTGTGTAAATCTCTTCACCCTGCTGCTCTCTAATCACCTTATAAGAAGCCTATTGCAAGCATGTGGTGAGCACAGTGAAGTACAGCCCCATTTATACTCATAAATCGAAGTTATTCAGCTATGCAGAGCTTCCAAACAGCAAGAAAGCTGGAACTGTTGTGTTTTGTGATATTTTAGGCATATTTGCCTTGCTTGAATTCACTTAAAATTAATCATCTTCCTTCTCTAGGTCCCAAAAGCATCCATGTTTTTGTCTCTCTGTCCTAGCAGTAAACTGTGTATGAAAAAAAGTCTTGTACACAGCCAGAAAAGGGCAGAAAAGGCTGCCAGCAGCTTCTCTGTATCATGTCCCAGAGTCTCATCTGAGGGTGTTTTTAGGATCAGATCTATGCATTTGTTAGTGGCAAATGTGCAGGGGTACCCTGGAGAGGAAAGTGGTGACTTCCCTGTTTGCAGGTGCAGCTGGGATCTGGAAGAAAAAGCATCTTTGCACAGAAGATGGCAGCAAAAAGAACTGCTGAAAAGGCAGCGACGGCTCCCTCTGCTGCAGAGTGCGTGCAAGTAAGATCGGCTGCTTCGGATGCCTTGGATCCTGAGCGATCGGCGGGAGAGGCACCTCTCCCCAGCAGCAGGGGTGGTAAGTGGAGGAAGTTCTGCTCACCCAGCCGACCAATTTCACATAGCTGTCATAGCCATAACACCAGCACACCATATTTTTAAATTAGGGTAGCATTGTTGTCCTCAGTTTAGGAATCTCAAGGTCACTTGGAATGTCTCTATTATGGCAATGATTTGAAATGGTCTGAGATGCAAACTAAAAATTCTAAAGAGTAAATTTTGACGTGCATTCTGAAAATTTGGTTAGCTTTCTCACTGATTTCCTTTTTGCTTCACACAAGGCCAAATAGATTTATTTTTCAAGGTTCTTGTCCTCCTTTTCCTTTCTGCTTGTTATGTGTAAAGTTCTTCTTGTTTCATCACTGATTTCCACAATTTTAGGAAGAGGGTGATTCTTGTGTTTGTTGTAGGCGTTTGAGACCACTGTGATGTGGGTTCTCACTCCTACTTCGATGTTTGAAAGCTCGGTTTTCCATCACCAGATCTGCTGCCATGAGACTGTGGCTTTGCTCCATAAGGAATGCTGTGAGGCAGTGCTGATGAGTCAGTGCCACCTCCAGCAGTTACTTCTCTGACAGGAACGAGACAAGGAAAGATGAAGCCAGTTCAACTGTTGCCAGCATCTCCAGGCTTTTTTAAAAATTTTTGTTGTCTTGGGCAGTCCAATTTGCTTAGGACTACTGTGTGTCTTTTACCCTGACACCCTCTTTTTAACATTGAAACAGAGGCCAGATGTCATTTGAAGATTACCATTTAGCTAAAGTTTGTGTCAGCTCTGATCCTTGTCAGAGAATTGGTAAGAGAACCCCCAGGTGCGCTGTGCTGTGCATGCACAAAATACCATCCAGGTCACTATACTGTGCTTGCTGTATATCCTGTTACAACTGGACATGTCTAATTCTGTCTGATAAATCTCAAAGGGAAATAGTGCAGCCTTACAGCTGTGATCCTCTTCAACATGAACGCTTCTAAAATATAGTAGCACAACAGAGAGATTACAAAATGGCATGGCCTCTTCAGCTAGACTGTTGTGGCAGGATCACTAGAAGCAAGAGAAGAGGGGATGCTTAATTTCTTGTAGGAACAACATCTTTGTCCCTGGTAACCCTGATGGTGGGAAGCTGACTGGAGCTTTTATCAGGTCACTGTCTTCTCAACTCCATATGCAAAACAGGTGCTGTGGAAAGACATCAGATCTTTCTGATGTTATGGTGAGAGTCATTGCTGCTGTTTGAACAGGGATTTGATGCTTTCAGGGCTGGCTGGTTTAGGAGCATAGGCATGTTGCAAGTCAATGTATGGAGCTTATGAATAAAATATAAGAAGTAAAGCCACAAAGTCAGGTCCTTGTACAGTGGATTACAGGAGAGCTGGAGAGTCTCACACTGGCCAAAGGAGCATGTTACCTGGTATTATTGTTAAATGAAGTGAGCATTTAAAATGGATTTAGATCAGATGATAAAGGGGAGTTGATTTTGTTCAGGGTAGGAAAAATGCCCCTTGCTGTAACTTCTAATATGTTTAACCCTTAAAGATGAGTACAGGACATTGTTGGAAGCAAACACGCCTGTGTTAAGAATTGATCCTGTATCACTCTGGAAGCTGGTTTACCTAAATATTTAATTTTCTGTCTCATTCAGCAGATATTTAGTAGGTCATGGTTCAGCTGACATACGAATGTGTGTTCAGGCATTCTTGGGCAGAGAAAGAATCTAGTATTCAGTAGCTTGGAGGAATGCTCTGACTCATCAATTGTGAATTATGCTCCAGTTTCCCTTTTCTTGCTGTTGCTTTTCATTAAAGAAACATAATTGTTTTCCCCCACCATCCCTCCTCAAGCTCCGAAAGAAACAAGGTGGAAGTGATGATTGTTGTGACATGGGATGAAAGCACAAATATTTTACTTTTGTTTGAAGCTAAACTAAACTTCTTTTTACTACTATTGTAACTTTACTACCAAGGTAAAAAAAAAAAAAAAAGGCGAAATTATGCCAGCCTGTTAATGATAACTAAGATTTGTTCATGATGCTGTAGACACTTAGATCACTGACTGCTTTCTCTGCTGCTTCTTACAGATAAAGGTGGTGACTTTCTGACCTCTCAGCGTCCTTGTCTCATAACGGGAGAGGGTCTTGGAAGCCAAAAAAGTGAGCAGGAAGCTCAAGCTATTCACAAAGAGAACTTGGAGAAGCTGCGGTCCATGTCTGAGGAAGAGATCCTGCAGGAGCAGGCAAGGCTTCTGGCTCAGCTGGGTATGTGCTTCCCAGGGTCAATTCTAGACATGTGGCAGTTTATTGAATGTGTAGGTGTCCTGAAGTCTTAGCAAATTCACAGGTCAAAGATGGGAATTTGAAACTCCTGCTCGTTCCATATGTGGATAATCTAACTTCTATGTCACGTCAGTAGCTTATGAGTAAGTATGAAGAATGTAAAGAGCGTTTATTTCTCAGTGAGCATTGGTTTGACTTAAGTCTTTCTCCTCGCCCCTCTGCTGTGGGATAAGATGATCCATACACTCTGTTGCTTTGCACACCAAATACATGGTTGCACACACATGTTTAAGGTCCTAAAATGTATTTCCCTGAACCTGATAAGAAAGCACTGTCGTAGCAATACTGAGGTGAAAGAGAGCCCTTGGTCTTCCCCTCCAAAATACCTAAGACTTGGGCCAGAACTGTCAGTACCTGGATACATATGGGCATGTGGGAGATTTCAATTCAAACCCATACTTGGTAGAGCAGAAAAGCGTACAACTACCCTTGACTTTTTGAAAAAGGGTTTTAATTAACAGGTTGTTGGGTGCAGGCATTCTGGCAGAGGTCTGGTCTCTGCTTTTGAGCCCTGTCCACAGTGGTGCTCTGGGAATGCCTGTCACTGGCAGCTGATGACAGGGTAGAGGAGAACACTGAGTGTGGTATGTTTGATAAGACTTTGTGTGATCTGGGGCACTGCAACACTTGTTGGTGTTGGTTTTGATGAATTTATATGCTCAAGAAGAGCAGATGTACAGATGGAGGTGACAGACAAGGATTTTTTAAATTCTCATGATTTCAGGTCCTCTAGCATCAGATTTAGGTGTGAGCGGCATTTTAGATGCATAAGTCTCTCGTGGGTTCAGCTTGAAGATCATATTAATGATCTTGCCTTCATTGCAAGCAGCATGGGTATAACTTGAAAGGTGGCAAAGGACCTATGTGAAATAATTGCAGACAGGATGTTAGGGCCATCCTTCATTCAGAGACCTGAGTATTTTATTTAGCTTCACTGCCTATAACAATGGCATGTGTCTGAAAAATACCCTGTGTATGCACTTTCTTCTTGTGACTGCTTTGTGATCTTTGCGCCTTGTCCCCACCACTCTGTCTTTTGAGATATTAGTGAATAGTTCAGGAGTTTTAAAAGGAGAGGATGTATTTAAAGTATTTTTGAACAATATTTTCTGAAGCAATGTATTTTTATATGCCTTGTGAGTTAAAATCATAGATATTTCAGTCTTTGAAGCCTTAAGGAAACTGGGAGTAATTTTGGAATTCCCAAATATCTGTAGGTAGAGAATTATGCATGATGAAGCAACTCCTAAACTAAATTGCTGACTTACAGATGAATTTAGGAACTGGACAGGCACAAAACTGTGGATTAAGGAGACTTTTTCTCCATATTCAGGAGTGTGAGTGATTTGTGGGTGTTAAATGCTGTCCAGTCCCTGAATTCACTTCTTAGTTATGAAGCAGATGATACTTGATGGCATGAAGCATGAGGATGGGTACACAGTTCTGTACTGGGCAGTGTCTTCAGGGTGTGTTATTGTTGGGTGGTACTGTTCTGGTTTTGTTCACGGAGGCTCTGGACAGAAGTAGGCTTAGTTTCTGACATGCTGTGCACAGATTGATATGATCAGTGACTTGTTTGTCACGGTGTGAAATGATGGAATAATGGATACAGTCTTTCCTTGCTGTGTATAGAGAAGTGTGAGAAAGTGAATGCTCTGCTTGCATTCAGAAAAATAATGAGTACTTTTATGAGACTGGGCTGGATGTCTGTCCTTCACCAAGGAAGATTTAAACTGCATCACTGAGGAAAGCATGCAGCAATCACAAGTGTGGGATAAATGTTTCAGAGACCTGGGAGTCATTTTTGAGATGACTTATCTCAGGTACAGAGCATTTCTGAATTTCTTGTCGTTTGTCCTCCAAAGAATAAATAACCACTGTAGGTGTTATGTTCTTCTACTTTATATACTGCTTACTGAAGTATTTCTGTGCATTATTGAAGCACAGTGCACAATCTCTTACTGTTCACCTCTGGCATAAGCATCCCAACACCATCTTCTAGATGAAGAGTTTTCAGAGACACTGCACTCCATCTAAAATTATGCGGGATATCTGTAGCAAATCTGAAAGTAAAATTATGCTCTTAGAGCCATATAAATATAATCTGTCCTTCAAAACACATCTCCCTCCCAAATGTTTCTCTTCAAAGCATGAAGAGAATGGCCATGTATGTTTTCTGGGTGTTGTCAGACCATAATTGGAATGAGGAGTCAGTTCACAACAAACAAGGTTTCCTTCTTGTAACATAGTATCTGAACGATGAACTGCAGTTCTAGTGCAATTCAATAAAGAGCAGGTAATACTTTTTGTGGTGTCTGTCCTATGTATTCTCGTAGTGTTCAGATTGATGCCAGTGAGTGGTCCACAGGCAGAGTACCCAAGCTGTCTGACCTGGGTCCCTCGTGTAAATCACAGACCAGAATTCTCTCCACAATTAACAGTCTTGTTTGAATGTGCCTTTTGAGTGGCAGTGAGGGGAAAAGAAGCAATTATCTTTATTTGTAAGCTGGGAAAATAATTCCAGTTTTTGTGGTTGCTTTACCCTGAAAGACTTTTGTCAGTTCTTTCTCTGGTGTCTCCCCACCAGTCAGTTGCACCCAGCTTATGTGCCTAAGAGGTCATGAAGCAGTGAAGTGCCTCAGTTTGAAAAGAAGTGACAGTTGGTACAGAGGAAGAGGACATGTGGAAAAGACTGAAACATAAATAGCAGGAGCTATAGGCATATGAAGTATTTTGAGACTTTCTGTCACATCTCTGTCTATCTCTTTGTCAATACTTGCAGATCCCAGTTTAGTTGCTTTCTTAAAATCACAACGTGGTAACAATGAAGGCCAGAAAAAGGAATTAAAAATGGAACAGAACAGCCTGGAGGAGTTTGTAGAATCTCTGCCTATGGCTCAGCATGGTGTAAGATCGTCTCTTTCCACGCAGGAGTCAGGACTGGAGTGTCTTCAGGGTAAGGAAGAAACTATGAAGGTAGAAATCACGGGTAAGAAACAAAGCGCATATTGTTAATTTTCTCAACAGAAATGTGAGATTTGTATGGTGTTTACATCAGTCCACATGGGCTTGTTGTCCTACTTTGTAGTGATCCAAATCTGAATTTTATCATGATACTGAGTTCAAAACAGAACATCTCACTTCTAGATGGGCTCCACAGATTGGAAGGGTGATACACAATGTAATGGAAGTGAGCTGTTCAGTGGGAGATCTTGCTTTGTTTTGAAATTTGTTCTGAGGCCTTTGAAGGAAAGTGTGTATTAAACAAGGCATCATTGCTCTTCTGTTCATTTCTGTGAACAGGGAAACAGAAGAGGGTAGTGAGATTCAGCTGGTGCTTGAATAATTTTTTCTGACTGGAACTGGTTGGGGACAAGAGGGTCTTGGGTAGGTAAGGTAAGGGTTAGTGATTTGTTCACAGGACAGCATAGAGATGACAGTAAGCCTCCCTTCAGGGAAATTGAATGTAGAGCATGTATGCCTTAGCACGACACTGCTCCTGATGATCCATTTTCTTTGTGCTTTGGATGGAGGGGGAAGTATTAAGGTGTAGAGTGTTATTCTGCTTTTTGTGAGGAATGCTACAGAGTTGTTGCCTCTTATGGTAGAACTTTTTAATGCTCAATATATACCTCTATGAGGAGAAAGCTGCTTTATCTCCAGTGTCTTAGTTTGAAAGATA
>WBMZ01021960.1:0-12548 GCA_013400975.1 Atrichornis clamosus | reverse complement strand
GTTTAGCAAAACCACGACACAGTCTTCTAATAAAGGTCACATGGAAGGAAATGTGGCTTTTTTCTCCATTTTCTTCAAGGGAACTGAAAGTATAAGGAGATAGAGGGACAGAACAGAGCACTTGGTAACTCCATGCCTGTTCCTAGGCCGTAACATTCAGGATAGCCTGGAGAAGGAAAAGCAGTGGTTTACTTTTAGGACAGGAGACTGGTAAATTACAAACTTCCATGAGTAAGGAGTGAGGACTGTAATTCAAAAATGGTATCTGACACATCTGCCTACAGGGTCTAATCTAAGTGCAGAGTAAGCATCAGTTTTACGCAACACTGCTCGAAGAATTGACAGACTCTCACAAATGTTTAATTAAAACTAATAAAGTATAATGTTCTTAATTCCTTCTTTTGCGTTACTTTATAATTTTTTTAATGTCCAGTATTACTGATAATAAAGCGCAAGAACGTCTGCTCATTTCATTAAAGGAAAAAAATTAAATTTTTTCTCCTCTAATGAATTGTTTTTGTCTTGTTTCTGATTTTAAATATAAAATGTTTGAATCTGTCCATGACATCTCAGCTTTGGAATGATTTGAAGTAACATGTCTGTGGAACAATTGCAACCAATTTTAAACACTTCAGTGGTTCATAGATTTCTATGTTTCTTGAGTGTTGCACAAAACAATTTACACTAACACTTACCAATATGATGCTTGTCTCTGCAATTCTGAGTGGAGATCTTTTTTCTGTAAGACCCATCTTGGTAGTCTCCAACTACTGCTCTGGTTAATCACATTATATAGCACATTAATGTTTCTATTATCAGATTATACCTTGAGAGAATCTTTACATATGTTTATACATGCATAAAGACTTATAAGTCCAGTTTAAATCAGCAGCAAATTGCCAAGAAATCTCTCTTTGTACCTATTAAAGAACTCTGTGTCAGTATGAATATTTTATTTTGTGACCTTTCTAAATTACTTGTTCAATTTAGGGAAATACAGATGCACACAAAAAAAAGTGGGATAAATTTTTGTTACAAAATAGTGGAAAAGTATGAGCAAAAGAAAAGAAAACCATGCATATGAAGAATTGCATAATTTTCAACTTTATCATCTATGTTGTACAAAACATTATTTCTAACAGCTGTGCTCAAGAGAAGATATTCAGTATATGTATGTGAATGACAAAACTACAAGCTCCATAGCTACAGCATGATTTTCATTTTACCTCCTTCTATCAGTTTTTAGCAAGGTGGAGAGTTTGCTACAATCTTGTGTTTCACAAACAGTTCTTGGATGTGTCAGACTCAGCTGAAATTCTCTCCTTCTCTCTGATTCTTACATCATGTTAAACCACATTTCAGCTCCAGCACTCTCTTTAACAAACTTCCTCTGCAGTTCTTATTCTCCTGAGTGATGATTTCTTGCCTTTGGTAGAGAAGACCTGGGAAATCTCCTGTTAAAGTCTGTATTGAGATAAATCTTCAACTTGCATAAATCAGGCTAATTCCATCGAGGCAGTGAAGCTACATGGGTTTACATACTTGCAAAATCCTGCCCTGTAAATCTGTAGGGACAGATATTTCAAGGACCTTTGAACTCAATCACTGGCTGATCTAGTGCTGGAAGTTGAGAACTTTGCTGGAGCAGAGCCAGGCTGCTCCTTAGGAGCAGGAACCAACATCTATTTCCCATTAATCCATGACTTCTCTCTCTAGTTGGGAAGTTAAAGTAAAATAAATAGTACAGTAGAATATATGTAACTCTTCAAAATCTGTGTAGTTTTCAAAAGAATAAATTAGTGCTGAACTTGTTCTGTCATAGCACCAGTAGTACATTTTATACTGATTATATATTATCAATGTTTAATTTTAAAAATTGATTTTTGTTGCAGTGTTGTAGAAGGAAAGGACAGAACTAAAAGAAATAAGAAACACTGTTGTAAAATACTAATATTTTTTTACAGACACCTCCTTCTCTCAAGTGTTCATGGATGTTCCCCTCCACTTAATGTATCTTGAACATGCAATTTATTCTCAGCTAGTAGCTCTCAGGTGCTAAGACTGACCTTTGAAAAAACACAGAGTATCTCTAGAGGAACTAAATAGATAAATTTTTCTGAATTATTCTTCCCTCAAAAGTCAAAGTACCTTTTCTTTGTCTATCCTGTTAGTGCCCAGAGTATTTCCTTTAACTCAGCCCTATCTAATAAAGTTTAAAGGTTTGTTTTCAGGGTTTTTTGGTTCACATTGGCATTTCCAGAAAGGAAATGACACATTATTTTCTTCTGACTCAGTTACAGCAATCTGTGGTTGTACTCTCAGCCAGCAAATTACAAAACAGAGTTCTTACGAAGGCCACCAGCTTAACCTTATTCAAGAGCTTTGTGTCATAACTACTTGTCTGTGGCCGAGGAGTGACTTTTTTGTGTACACATCTGCACCCCAGCATACACCTCATTAACAGAGCAGGCACTGGACTATACCAATTAATGTTCACATTGCATGTAAAAGCCAGAGGTAAGATCTAACACTTGAGTTTTCAGGACTTTCCAGTTTACTCCCCTGCCTTACATCATCAGAAGAGCTGCACCTGGAACAAGGAGTATGTTATCATCTCTTATGCCCCCTGGCCTGGGCAGGGCATTGCCCCTTTCAGCTAGGAAAAAAAAAAAGGGAGCAGTAAAGGTAAATATTTTAACTGTTGTATTATCTGGGACCCTTCACATCACTCAAAGGCCTGTTTAGTATTTTAAAATGAAGCCAATATGTAGGTTAAATCCTGTATTTAACAGCTTTAATCCATGAAAAGTACGATTTCATAAGAGAAAAAAATAGACCAAAAAAACCAAACAAAAAACCAAATAAACAAAACAAAACCAAAAACAAACAAACAAACAAAACCGGCTGAATTTATAACCAGACCTCAAAAGAAACCTCTGGTGAAAATTGTCTGCAAACTTATCTGCAGAATCACTTTGTTTCTTTCATGTGTCTCTGCAATTACTTTCTCACTGACAGTTGGATTTTTCATTGGTTGCTACTTTGATGACTTTAAAAAATTTTTAATCTACAGATCATATGAAACATGAAGCAGGAAGTGGGTGGAGCATTACTAAACAGCCAATAAATTTCTTCAAACCTCATCTGAGACCACTAAGATAAACCAAAATGATGCCTAAAGAGGAATGAAAAGTTGCCAGACTGCACATAACACAGTTATTTCGCAGGAATTTTTGGATGAGGGGTACCAAAAATGCATGGCTTTAAAATAAAAAATAAATGAAACCAAGTAAAAACCCCTTCATGTTCTATTAAAAATGTTATTATAGGCTTACTTGCCCTGCAGAAATGAATTTTTTTTCTAAAACAGCTTGACTTAAAAGCATAATTAAAATAACTTTTAGTAGTTTTTCTGGTTTTCTTTTTTTTTTTTTTTAATTTCTAGAAACTGAAGGTTTTCTGCAAATATTTGCCCAAATTTTCCATAGGATCTGGCATCTTGCTCATATGCAAGTCAATCTTGGTACCTAGATCAGTCCTCTGGAAACGAGGTACCACTACAAAATATCTGAGATAAAATTCTAGCATGTGCAAAAGCCTTTATCCACAAAAGCCATTTCCACACAGGGCACTTCAGCCTTATCAGCAAGAGAGAAAGAAAAATTAAATTGCTTTGATTTTAAACAAAGCATAACTGATTTTTACTGTCAATGTTTTGGGATGCAAGTCAATAAAATCTCTATTATTTGGTCAGTAGCCAGAGTCTGGCATCTCTGCTAGTTTTGGGAGTGAAAGTACGGGATGAAATCTAACCATTCACATGGAAAGAGAACAAGGGTTTGGAGAACTCATCAACAAATTGAACTTGAATAGGATTAACAAGCAGTGATTAATGAACAAAAGCAAAATGGTTTTTTGTTTTAGTCCAACTTTTAATAGACAGATGTCTACTTCATAAAAACCATCTGCATACGTGGCACTGATGGAGAGCCCTGATGTCACTTCCAACAGAGAGGTCCGTGATTTCTATGGGCCTAAAAGACTGAACCAATATGCCTGATGATAATAGTTACAGTATCTTATGATTAAAAAGCCATATTTATAACAATATTTGCCCGGTCCTACACCCAACACAATACAAATGCTTTTCAGTTCTATGAAGTCTACTACTGGCAGTGTTCCTCTACAAGATAGAGTGCAGCACTCATGTAAGAGCAAAATAGTATCTTCACTCATTCTAATGAAGACAGGGATTGTGTCCTACAGAAACAAGATAGGATTTTGCATTGAAGACTGAATATGCTCATATAAGTTAGATGAGTTTAGGTTTTTACACCAGCATGTTCGGAAGGTGGGGTAAGGTTGAAACTACTATGTTTTACTGTTTAATCTTCTGTAGAAGTAAGGCAATTATGGTATTTTATGGATGAATTCTAAATTTCTTATGTAATGAGTACAGAGCTGAAAAAATAAAATTAAGACAGAAGACTGAAGAGAAAAACAGTTAATATTCAATCCTAAAATTTCTTGTACTATTCTAAAACTTGGACTTTACTGGTAAATGTATGATTTGCTCATACTCTTTCAACAGTTATTGTTCACATGTTAATGTATAGACAATCTTCATTACTTGAGTCCTGCTTTTCTAGGTAATTTTTCCTCTGATTTCCTTCAAAGTACAATTTTTAAGACCTATGGTTTCTTTAAGATAAAGCAGACAGTGCTGTTTCACATGGATATTATTTTATTAATGGAGACTTTATTTCATTCTTCATAGTTTTTTCTCTCAAGTAACTTTCAAGTTTAGCAAAGTTATTCAACAGAAGTTCAGGTATGAGATAGTGCAATGACAGAACGGTCACTTGAACATGCAGCAATGGTTGGCATATGAGTGAAGAAATTATCAGGACTCATTAATAAAAAGCAGTAGATAATTTATAATACATCCAATATACAGCCCTTCAGGAATGGAATGGGGTGGGAGGGTTTGTTTTATTTTTGATGAAATGAGATAGAGAAAGCCAAATGTTTTTCTTTTAAACAGGAATTTTGGTCAGTCTTTCTTTATTTGCAGTCTAAAATCTATTCTATGTGGATTGCTAATGAATAAAGCCTATATAATGTGCATCTGTAAAATACAGTCTTGAACAGAATGAGCAAGAAATACTGTAGAATAATGTTACATTGCTGGGAATAGTGTTTCACTCTTAAGTACATATTGGAATGCACCAAAAATAACCAGAAGCCTGCAGAGCTTGTTTTTCAATCCACAGATGACAAACAGCAGTTTGTAGTTGCTGTACATCAGTTGCACAAAGGATTAACTTAATTTACAACACTTAGTCCACATTAGTTTGATCATGTGCAAATGTAATCAGTTATTGGGCTATAGGGAGTAGAAGAGTGAAATGGCTCTTTTTGCCATGCTGCTTCATTTGGTGTTAATAGCTACAGATCTTACTAGGACATCAATAGGAACATTGCATCCTCATTCATCAGGTCAAGAACAGAGAATCTTAGAGTAGTACGATTGCCTCACCTCCACAGAAGAAATCACCTTTGCAATTCTAGCCTTACACTCTGCCAAATAAAATAAAATTTAAAAACTCTGAAGAGATTACCAAGGCTATCTACACAGCATGATCATTTGAAATAATTTACTTCTTTTGGACTTCACTGTGAACATGAAGTACTATAACACTGCCTTAATTAACCAGTTCCTGATTTCCAGCTAGCATAGAATTGTAACAGTTAAAATTATGACCATTTCTATGCAGCGCTCTCCAGTGCAAGTGTAAGAAGCACTTAAAATAAAGCCCTTTTCAAACACTTTCTTATCAGTTTGAATATTAAAAAAAGTTTTATAACTGCTGGTACTTGGCTGAACCCATGTTTTAGTAATTTAAACTATAATTAGAATCCAAACATGAACTTCAAACCAATATTAAATATTAACCTATCCCTAAGGTGCTTCTTGCTTATGTATTATGTAGCATTATGTAGCATTATGTAGCTTCCTATTTTTAGCCTTTAAAAACCTAATTCAGCTGTACAAGACGGTAAAAGTAATAACTTCTGTTATCACATTAATCTGACAACAAGGACAGTAAAGCCAAAACTAAATTTTGATGGGATTAATTTGTAAAATTAATGGGACTGAGAGCTTATGGTATTTGTAGTCAGTGAGAAAATCCTGGCATGCTGACATCACGAGCATGGAAGGGCTTGATAGATAGAAGTAAAATCCATTTCTTTCTCACCATTAAAACAAAACTAATATGTTTCTGTTCCCATTATTACAAGACACCAGTGGATATGTATTCAAAAGCCATATGTGTGTATGGCATACTGTGATGGGTTAACCCTGGCTAGCAGTCAAATGCTCACTCACCTGCTCACTCACTTCCACTCTTCAGGAGGTTGGGGGCAGATAATAGGACGAAAAAGATTGTGGATTGAAACAGAAATAGGGAGATCACTTACTAATTACTGTCTTGGACAAACCAGTCTCAACTTAGGGGGGAAATTAAATTCCATTTATTCCCAATTAAATTAGATTAAGAGAACAATAAATTATTGTCAATATTAATAAATTATTGTTAATAATTTTTTATTTTCATATTTAAAAACTACATTAAAAAATACCTTGCCTCTTCTTCTTTCTCAGGTCCAACTTCCCACTTGCACTCCCAACTCCTCCACCCACAGAAAAACACTCACACTGAATGATGAATAGGGAATTATGGAAAGTATGTGACTGTTTCTTAGTGTTACCCTTTTCTCTTCACCATTTTCCTCTGCTCCAGCATGGGTTTTTCACAGACAACAGTTCCTTAGAAAATATATGCTGGCTCCAGTGTGAGGGTATCCCACAGGTTTTAGGCGTGGGTGTCTGCTTCAACATGGAGCATCTCAGTCTGATTGTCTGACCTTGGTGTTCTCTCTATTTTTTCTCATTTTCTCTCTGTCATCTTCTTTTCCCCCTCCCCTCTGCCTGTCTGGTGTTTTCTGATCTTTTTTGAATGTGCTTTCAGGGAGGTATCCCTAGCTTGGATAATGGCCACAGCTATGTCCTGTGGCATGACTGTTGGAGAGACAATGATTGTCTCTGGCACAGGGTAGCCCCTGTCCTCTTCCCACAGGTGCCACCTCTGCAGTCTACACACAGTACACAGATACAAACAGTCATTTGCTGCTGTGTAACATTTCAGAGTGTGTTGCTGCTAACTTGTTCTGAAATTTGCAGGTTCTGAAATTTGCAGGTTCAAAAGCAGGCAAAGGCATGGTTTCTGCCAAATATCTAGCCCGTTGCGCAAATCACGCAGGTGAATTGAAATCACTAGCTCCTTAAGCCTGGTATGTCTCCACATGTATTTACTAGAGCTATCTCCAGACCATATCCTGTTGCCCTCAGCAGAGGAATGTCTGCCTGAGTAAGGACTGCCACTGCTTCATTTCCTGTGCATTTTTCCTCTTTTTGGAGTTGTTTGGTCTGGGAGCATTCTTTTACTGATCGGGTCCACAATGAGGGGTGTTGCTATAGATTACTATCAGGTTATTTGAAGAAGTAGCTGAAAAAGGAATACAACTCACCCTAAGAAAAGAAGTCTGAACTCTGGTAGGGGAGCTGATATGGGATTATTGCAAGATCCATGTGGTGCAGCATCACCTTAATCTTGTTCCTGCTACTTCCAGTTGTGCCAAGTGAGCAAGTACGTGGTAAAATAGCAGATAACTTTGAATAAGTGATACAGCCACAGCACTGAGGGGGATGCATGCCAAAACAACATTGGAAAACATAACAAAGCCAGTCTTTAACTATTAATCAAGATACTACACTTTCTAGAGTAAGTTTCAAATCTCTCAGCTTCTGTCCTTGATGCCACTATCTCATGCTTCTGTTGTCCTTTCCTTTAAACAGATTACTACAGCCTTTATAAATGGGCCAGCCAAAGAAACAACAATGAACTTTCTTTTCTAATGGACAGAAAACCTGATTTTTTTTGTAAATGGATCAATTTGTAGGAGATACCTTTAAGTCATGGACAGTCACCTCTAACATTGGGGAATACAACTGAATGCCCTTTTGCATCTGCATCACTGTATTCCATCAGTATGTAGGGTTTTTTTAGCGACAGTATGTTCTTGAGAGATCAGAGTAGAGAATTTATTCTATAGCTGAAGTTAATTCTTTATAATTCTGAGAGCATGAATTTTCTACGAAAAGGGTTGTAATTTCTAGGCTGCACCTTCTAAAGCAAATTACTGCTATCCTGATGGACAAAGGGAAGTTATGCCAGAGAGGCAGAGAGGGTGAATAATCTGAGAGTATTCTTAAAAACATTTTTATAACATGTGCAGCACATGTCAAACACATGAGAGAGAAGGATCAAGTAATTTTCAGTACTCTCTGTCACCCCAGGAGAGTCCATATTTCCCAAACCCACAGAAACAGAGTTAGATTACTTATTATAACACCATGTATGTTTTTCATATTCTTTCTGCCACTTTGAGCATATTCAACTATAGAGGAATTGTGTACTGTATTTATATGTATTCATACACTTAATTTCTCTTCTTTAAGCTCAGACAGAGATCAAGAAAGTTTTGCTCAAGGTGTTTATCAATCTGTCCTTCTCAACCTATAATTGGAGATCAAAGGAGAGTGGGAAATATTTGGTGTTTTTGTCAGACCATCCTATAGTCAAAAGAAAATGAAAATTATTATTGAACTGTCAAGAGGAATTATTTCTTATATTCATAAAGTGCATATTATACTTTTCATGTTTTGATTTTAAAATATGCTTTTAATAAGAAGATTTTAGATTAGTTATTGTTTTAATAACCTGACTGTTTTTCACTAACTTTTATCTTTCTGCTAATATTTAGCTAGTGGGAAGAAGAGATTACTTTTGCTAGATTAAGACACAAAATCTAATGCTGAAAACAAGCCTCTACGTCCCTAGCGTTAGAGTTAGAAGAATCACTTCTCTAAATCACTAACTGCCTGTAAGTGGTTATTTTAGCTCCTTCACAGATAATCATATTCACATATGGCATTAACTTTGCAATCCAAATCAAAATTCAATATGATTATGTGAAGTGTGATTAATTTTTAATGCAACAACAAAGCCGAATGCATAGGGAAAAAGTAGAGCATGCAGCTTGGCTGAACACTGAATTATCATTTTCTTTAAAAGAAAGCATAATTCTGAAATGTTTTGCAGTGTTAGAAAAACACTGATCACATTTATAGAACAACAACTTTTATAGGAATTATTTGTAAAAAAATGTCAAAAGAAATTCTAGATGTTGAGGAGTATTGATATCAAGGCAACAAGGTCGTTCTTTTAAAAGGTGTTCCTAAAGCAAGAAGATACCACCCTCCTATTGCATTTCTAAATGATCCTACCACCATCATATCTGAGGCTTGGTTTTAGGTTGACTGTTATGGATTTTCATCTGTCCATGTAAAACAACAGTGGCAGCATAACTTGGGCTGATATGAGCAGAAAAGATTTGCAGACAGAATTAAGCCCATCTGTTGGATAAACAGGGTAACTTTCTGAGCGTAGAGACTTATGCCTGAAATGATAGCAGGATATTTTACCCAGCTTCTTCTTCAGACCTGAAGAAGAACTTTTGCATCACAAGACTTGTTCTCGTTTTCTACCCATATTCTTTGGACTAAGACAATTAAATTACCTTTCCTTTAAAACTGTTACTTGTGAAGAAGGCTGTTTTCTTCATCAGTTTGGATGTCATAATGTATTTTTTTCTTCCACATAAATTAATGCAATAGATTCTGTCAGGATTTATAACTACAGAATATTCATATATATACTAGTCTGTGTATTGGGTTTCCAAGACCTGGGTTTTGGTAGTGGGATGGGTCACAGAGGTGGCTCCTGTGAGAAGCTGCTAGAAGCTTCCACCATGTCCAGCAGAGCCAACCCCTGGCTGTCTGCAAAGATGGACGTGCTGCTGGCCAAGGCTGGGCCAATTAGAAATAGTAGTAATGCGTCTGTGATAACAGATTTAAGAAAAAAATCAAAACAATGCTGGTGGTGCAGTTCTAATTTTAGCCAGAGCAGAGTGGGGTGAGAACATGTGAGAGGAACAACTCTGCAGACACCAAGAGTGGTGAAGAAGGAGGGGCAGGAGGTGCTCCAGGTGCCAGAGCCGAGATTCCTCTGCGGCCCGTGGTGAAGGCCATGGTGAAGCAGCTGTGCCCCTGCAGACCATGGAGGCACACCGGGGTGCAGAGATCCACCTGCAGCCATGAAGGAGCCCACACCAGAGCATGTGGATACCTGGAGGGAGGCTGTCATCCTGTGGGAGACCCGTGGAGAGAGGGGCCCTGCTCCCAGGCTGGAGCAGCCTGTCCCTGGAGGACTGCACCCCTGGAGGAGTGACCCACGCCGCAGCAGTTTGAGGGGTGCTGCTGCCCGTGGGATGGACTCAGGTTGCAGCAGTTCACAGGGAGCTGTTGCTGGGGAGATGGACTCACATTGGAGAAGTTCATGAAGAACTGTCTCCTGTCGTAAGGACCCCATGGTGCAGCAGGGGAAACCTTTTGGATTTTTTCAGCTGAAAGTGACTGCAAGCAGGTTGTATATGGAAGAGGTTCTTCATGGGTCCATTAACCAAGCCAAATTGAACTTTTCCACCTGATTTTCCAAAGTGGTTTGCAACCATGTGGGGGTAATCAAGACATTCCTAATACCTTAGACATACATGTGAGCTTACATCATCATTTAAAGTCCCATCCCTCTATTGTCCTGATTCCTGAGTGTGAACATGATAGGTCTTCAAATCAAAGGGGAAAGTCTCCTCCTGGAAACAGAACAGGTGAACTAAACAGGGGAGCTAGCATGTTGAAGCAACCTAAAGAAAAAATTTGTTATGTTGTAAGAGAAGTGTCTATCTCTTGATTATTCCAGGGTAAATTCAGCTCATTCGGCTTGAGTACATGCTCCTTGGACAGTCTTATTCTCCTTGGTTCCTGCAGGAAATCCATTTCAGGACTGTTATGCTATAAGTATAGAATCAACCAAGCCTTTTTCTTGGACGCAAGGATTGAATCCGTCTGACTCTTCTATTTTAAATATCACCAGTCTTGTAACCTCTCTGTAACTTTGCTGCTTATTTTCCAGAATAGGAAGGGATGGTATGACTTCTGACATTAGGTGTACAATAGAGAATAGTAAGCATGCAGAACACAGGCCTGGCCAAGCACTCTGTGCCACCACTACAGCAACAGTGTTGTAGTGTGTTAACATTTGACTATGCTTGTTTCTTGACTTGTAAGAAATACTGATCCGTTTATACTGTGCTCTACATATGTCCTTTCAGTACCATTATCTATACCATTTTAGCTGCCAATAGTAGAGACTCAGTAGAAAGAAATCAAATTATGAGTGAGAGACCAAGAAAGATGGGCAGACACACTCCAGTCTTAAATCTGCATATTGTTGATTAACTCAAAGCCAGAAAGAAATAATCTATGAATGGCTTTCAATATTATCATCTCTTCATCTCTAAAAAAAAATGTTTACACTTCAAGCATATCCACAGATTGAAAGTTAAGAGTTTTGAATGGAATCAGCCAATTCATTTTCTTTATTTGCATTTCTGTTTCATTTTGACTGGTTTTCTTCTGACTGTTTTTTATACTGTGCCAGTGACTTCTGGTGCCAAAGAAACTTCTGTTTCAGTGAGAGTCCTTTTGCCATAGAAAAAGTCAAACCAGAAAGGTTACATGAAATAAACCCAATTATTTTTCTCCCAAAGCATAGTACCAGAATTTGCTGAAGTAAGCAAACAAACAAAAATTTCTTAAGAATCTAGATATTGCTGTAATTTTTTTATCTGACTAGTTCATATTAGCTTCATTACATAAACAATTAATAGAATTACAGACTAGTATCTACAGGATATCTGATAAAAAGCTGGCTATTTTATTTTTATATGTTATGCTGGCTAAATCTCTAAAGAAACCTCATCTCTATTGTTAAAGTGAATTCATCTGATTAAAGGATTTCATGAAACATTATAGCACTGCAAAGGCCTACTTTTCAACTGAAGGGGTTCCAGGGTGTGTGTGACTGGAATATAGAAAATGTCAGAAGTGTTAGAGTTCTGGAATAATGAAAACACTTTTTTTTACAGTGATGATAATTGCATAGTGGAATGGGTTGTCCAGAAAGGCTGTCCATCTTTAAATACATGCCTATTCAGCAAGAAAATAGCATAAGATCCTTTCTTTCATGTGAACTGGAAGATAAAAATTATGGGAATTAATAAGCCACTCCACAATATAATAAAGTTCCAGTAAAAAACAGGTTCTATAGAAATAAGAAAGAAAAAGAGCAAATATTAAAGGGAAATAATCACAGTTAAAGATACCTTTCTCTCTCATTTGGTATTCAGCTGTGATTGTTCCTTCAAAAAAACATTCAGACTGCAGTCTGGTTATGTTAGAGCAGAATCAGCAGCCAATTGTTTGTGGGAGAAAGAATAGGTCTGTGTTAAGATCAGGTTCTTAA
>WBMZ01021948.1:0-33349 GCA_013400975.1 Atrichornis clamosus | reverse complement strand
GGGGGCGGGCGCGGGCAGCGCGGGGGCTGCGCGGACCCCCCGCCCCCGCGGGCAGTGGGGAGGGGGTGCCGGGGGCCGGGCGGGAGCCGCCTGTGGGAACCCCCTCCCAGGAGCTCACCCACGGACAGCCCCGTCCTGCCCACATCCCCAGCTCTCGAAGCGCTCGTGCAGAACACAGCAGTCCCGTCAGCTCCCAGCGCGGGGCCGGGGCAGGTGGGCTGGGAGCTCCCCATTCCGGCGGTGCTCTCACTATCCACGAAATTCCCACCACAGGGCTGGGCGGACTGGGGCCTCCCTGGTCCTGCTGTGTTCACTAATCCATGAAATTGCCACCACGGGGCATTATGGAGAGCCCCGGAAAGGGCGAGGGAAGGCTGCAGCTCGCACCCTTCCGACTATCCTGCTGCTGGGTGCTTCATCCCTCCTTGGGTGCAGGATGAGGCCCTCCGTGTCCCCACAGCAGGTAAAAGCCCACTGGCGCTTTCCTGCACTGCTAGTCCTTGGAGAGGAGCCATGCCATGCAATCCCATCCCATCCCACCTCTTGCTCCACACAGGCAAAGGGGATGCTGAAGAAACAGGATGCAATGACTGATGCTGCAGAGGACCTGCGCAGAGGAGGCTGCACCCCACAGGTTTGAGAAGCCCACCCCGACACAGGGGGACACTCGGGGGGACACACACAGCTCTGTGCCACTCCTGGCACATGCCACCGCCCCAGGGCTCAGCACACAGGCTGTGGTGTTGGCTGACAGCCCCTAATACATTTTTGATTTCCCAAATATGTGCCCTTCTGATCTCAGTAAGATGGATAAAGAGACTTTAATCAGCTGCTAGGAGGAATTATGGATGGCTAATTGTGCCTGCCACCTCCATTACATCTCTGCCGCTTATGGGGCTTATAAACACTTCGAAGGGCCCTTTCAAGCCTTCATTAGCTGTACACCAAAGGCTTTGGAAATAATTGGCCTCTACGACTTAGAAATTGGCCACTGGGCTGTAAAATACCAGCCACTGGGAAAGGCTCTTAATTCGGACTGGCACTTTGATACAGCTTGACTCTGGTTTCAAGGCTGCGGTGGAGCTATAATCTCTCATTAGTGCCGCAATGAGGAGCAAGTCTCCTGACCGACTGAGCAGTGGCACCGAAGCTTTCCAGTCTCCCTCCGGTGGAAGAACCTCGAACCAAAGGGATGCAGTTCATCTCCCACATGAGCACAGCAGCCCCAGAGAGCTTCTCTACTCAGTGGCTCTGGGTTCCCTCCCTTATATTTCTCCCTCCCCTTTCTCCCATTTATCTGGGCGCTCCAGCCCCTGGGCTGCAAGCCATAACCTGAGGGTCCCTGTGGCTTGGCAGCTTTACCTGCTGCTATGTCTTGGCAGGTGGAAAAAGGGCTGTTGATGTTTTTCCACATTATTATCTTTGAAGACTGTCAAAGGTACAAAAATGCAAAAGACAGTCCTTGTTCTGAACAAATGAAAACATCAACCACAATTACGATTTGCTACCTGCAATCCCTTCTGAGGTCTGGCCCTTGAGTTTTCACACCTTTACTGAGAGATCTTTTACAACCAGGACAATGTGCACAGCTGCTGCTGGCTGGTCCTACGAGAGACCCCCAATGCCACAGGTGAGACGCTGAAAAGCCCCTCCCTATCATTATGGATCTGTTCAGGGAGGGAGGAGCAATAGGCTCCAGCCCCACTGGCATGGCACAAGCAGCCCAACCTTGGGACCATCTCCTCAGCCCCAATGAGCTTCTACTAATGGCTCCAAAGCAACAGCTCTGTGCCTTCTCTGCCATGGCAACATAATGCTGCCTCTTCCAGTGCATCCTCACCTTCAGAAAAGACATGCTGGAAAAAGACAACCACTCTTCAAGTTAGGGAAAATTAGTTTGCCCAATCCTTTTTGCAGGACACTCATGCACTGCCAAACCCTATCCATGGCCACCTCTTGGAAGGCTTGTCCCAGACTACATGGGGCAATATTCTCTGCTGCAGTGCCCTTCCCACGGCTCACCCCCAGACGGTAAGCTCTAAGGGGATGGGTGCAGTCAGACTGCCCTGACCCCTCTTTCTCCAGAAATGCCCAGGTCTTCCCAGGAGCTCACCCAGGACCATTCACCAGTGCAGATCCTTACCTGCCTGGGCTGCCATTGAGCTCACCAACAGAGGTAGCCACCAATTCCCTGCTCCTCCTGGGAAAAGGTGCTCCTTTGGAGCAGCCATGCAAGCAGTTGGCAGGGAAAACTTTACAGCTTCATGGCAATAGAGAGAATGATGGCAACATTAACCAGCACCGCATGGACAGGGGAGACATCTGCCTGCATCCTTAAGCCGGTGGCAATTCAGAGGCTTTCAAGCAGGACAAACCAAAGGAGGCTGGGGTTTTGTCTCTGTGTTACACACCACACTGTGCTGTTAGGTGGCACCCCCATGACAGTTTTCTATACAGCTCTTTGGGAGCTCTCTCATCAGATGCTTCTGAGTTGTGAAGGCTTCCAGAACTTTGTGCTCACGCAGAGTGAGCACTGATTGTACAACTGCCCAGTTAGTGCTCCAAAGGAAGTCTGCAACTTACTGCTACTAAGGACAAAGATATGGTAGAGAGAGGGGAGACATGAAAATCTCCTCAACAACTTGCTTTCTGTGACTAACAGTGCAAAGAAGAGCCACTTAGCACGTTGTCTTTGCTTCATATAGATAACATATTTATTGAAAATCTGCTTCACCAACAATGGTGAAATCATGACCAAAAATTACAAAACATCATGGTAGTTGGCTTTATAAAAATAAACTGCAGGAGTATGCCTCACTGATTTGTACTGGTCTCTCTCGGCCCCTCCCTCCTTTAATGGTGCATGTTATACTCTTGAGCGTAATACCATTCTAGAAAATTGCATTCCATCCAAAAAAATGCACTTGTTTTTCCTTAGCAGAGGTCCTTAAAGTGACTTTTCCCCCGCCCTCCCCAACAATAAATATAGAAAATAGCCTCTAAACAAATAAATTTTAGTTTGGTCAGCTTAAAAAAAAGGTCCATTTTCCCCCTCTTGGGATATGTAGTGACTAAGCAGCCATTTAAACAGTGTTCAAGTCTTTGGTGGCTTCAGCTGCTTAAAGCTGCAGTTTTATGTACAGATGATCAACTGAAGTTCTTTGTTTTCTCTCCACAAACCAAAGACTTTGAGATGATGTCAGGTGCACATTTGCTGCACCTCCACTGGGAGTGATCCATCACCCTGGAAAGGAGGTCATCTTTGGCAAGCCAGAGCTTTCACACAGAAGGCGTCTTTGGTGGGTGAACCTGTTGCATCAGCTGCGGTCGTTTCACTCGCGGTTTCCGTCTCTTTGGCCTGCTCTTTGCTTTGTTGATCTGCACCACAAAGAACGCCAGGACCACCATGGCACCAAGAAAGGCAAAGACAGGAATAGTCTGTCCCACATCCTGGTTGTACCGGCCGGGCATTATACCTAGAAAGAGGTTTGGAAGCAGGCAGTTACCACGTGAGCTACGATGTCTTTGTGGCGTTAATGCCATCCACCAGAAGGATCTGATGGTAACTCCTGTTCAAAGCCCAAGCAGCCATTAATCAGATTACATTTCAGACAGGAAGATTAACAGCTGCAGACCGATTAGTGAAAATCAGACGGGATGCTAGCGTTACACAAAAGCACCAGCATTTCCACCTTGACCTATTTGGGCACGTGAAAGCATAACCCAGATTTCCCCTGTAACAACAATCTTCTGTTTTGCATTAGAGGAGAGATGCAGACACTTGACCATAATCTTACTATGAAGTAATTGCTATAATTCAAGTCCTGATGGAACAAAGAAAGTGATTTCATGCTTGCTTGCTCCAGAGACTGTGCACACAGACGCAGTGAGGATGAGCTACAGAAACAAACCCTTGACTTTTACAGGTGTCTTTGGTCTAGCAGCTCAGACTGGGAAAAGAGCACTTAGGAGGCTTTCCAACTGCTTCCAGCTGGGCCTGCAGTGCCAAGCTTGCATAGGAGAGCCTCCCACCATTAGACTGAAAGCTGTTCTGAGTGTTCAACATCATTTGTTAGCATAACAGCTTGCCCAAGGCACCATTCTGACAAACTCTTCTGGACTCTGCTTTTGTGCACTCACAGAAGGAATTTTAATTAGCAGTGGGTTTGGGTCACAGCTCCCACGGACAGGGGCTGCTGCTGACACCCATCAGTCTGAACAGCACCAAAACAAACCCCAGCTATCAAAATGCACTCAACAACATCTTCCTCCCAGTATGTCATGCACATTTCCTACTGAATAAACTATTCATATGCAAAAAAATTAATCAGACAGCCTTTTCTAATATAGCCATACTATTATTTCCATGTTCTTTCACAACTGGAAATAAACAGTGGCCTCTCATACGGCTGTGCTCTGCTTCTAGTTTTTTTCAAAGCTTATGCAAAAAGCAAAACCAAAACAGCAATTTTCAAACTTTTCAGTATTTACCTCCAGGAATGTCCCATGCGCCACTCTCTCCAGGGGACAATGGTCTCACTTGGGGTCGGTTCTGTCGAAAACTGGGCAGTGCCACTTTATCAAGGTCAATTGACAGTAATTTTTGATGTTTCCAAAGGTTGCTAGAAGAAATTTAAAGACAGAGGTGTCTGCCCACTTACTTCAGTAATGCACAGAATTTTGTAGCAACATATAGGGAAAAGTGACAACCAAAACCTACATGTAACTCACTAGTCTGGACCCAAGTGATAACGTGATCCATTCTTCAGGTTCTGCACTTTGCAGGCCTCTAAACTTAAATTCAGACACCACAGGGACACAACCAAGATTAGCAACTCTGTACTAAGAACTCTCTCTCCTGCACACAGACTGCCACAAGTCACCACTGGCAGCCCACCAGACAAGCTAGGGCTGTGTGCTGACACATTTTCCTTCAAGTGATTGATAAATGGCACAAGAGGAGGCAGCACTAGGAGAGCTGGCCAAGAAGCTGCATCAGAAAACTCTTTCCACGGCACACAATGACGATGCATTTCATCAACACTGTTCACTCAAAGCTGGAATCACTCAATCACAACTGTGACTTGTGAAGTTATTTTAAAAATCCCAGAATTTCACAGTGTAGCTATTAGGTGAGTCAGAATTATTCACTAAGAGGCATTAATCATTATTTCCTCTTGGCAATCTGGTTGTTCTCTAGGAAAAGGCATTACAGTTTTCAAAAACAGATGGAACAAGTAAGTTTTCAGCTGAACTCAAAAGTGAGTCTTCTTGTATAAGAGGTGTACTAACCTGGGGGCAGTTTCATTCAAAGGCTGTGGTTTGGCCCAGGACAGGTGAGGACAAGCAGGAAGGGACCGGGGTTTAGGGTCTCCCAAGTGAGCCTCGAGCACCTTTGAGTATCGATGCAAATGGTTACCTGCAACTCACGGCAGAGAGACTGGGTTACCAACAGACAGGCAAGACAAGAGTTACCGACACTGACCTGGGCTAAACAGTGCTGCTGGAAACCCAGGAGCTGTTTACAGTAATGATAACTCAGCTAAATATCAGCTAGAATTAACCAAAGGGTACCTTACAAAACAGTAAGAGCCTGCACCTACCACAGCAGTTAATCTCATTTTTTCTGGCAGCAAGTGAGGTAAGACTGAATGCTCTGTAGCTAGTAACTAGAATGTTCCCTAGCAGAACCAGGCATCTGAACATTCCTACTCTATCAAGAGAACATTTCCTTTAGTCTAATCACAACAAAACCCTCTCAAAATGCTCTCTTCCAGCAAAACAAAAGAACGTTGTAGGGCTCACAACGAGCTAACCTTACTGGCACATAACCCGAGGGGTCTGTCCCAGACTTCCTGCCCTGACAGTCCCTCTGATGCAGGTTGGTTGGTAGTTAAGGCTCTCACCTTCCATTCGCTCGGGGAGGGAGTATCCGGCTCCCGACGGCGGCCGCTGCCTGTTCTCGGAATGGCTGAGGCTGGGCGGCATCACCCCGTAGGACGTGTACTGCAGCAGGGAATCCAGGAGCCAAAAGCAATCTGTGGATTTCACAGCCCCAAGCATCAAAACAAGATATGCATTATGACACATTTCAAATGGCTTATCTTTCTGCTAAGGAGGCTTTAATGACATTTAGAATTACAATCCATTTTTCCGGCTCTTGCTTTTCCCCTCAAGTTCTAGGCCCACTTTCAGAAAGGTGCAACTTTCAACACACGCCCCACATGCCCCTGCAACACACAAACACAACATTAATCTGTTCAGTCTTAAAATATCTCCCCTTGTGTACCCAAACAGGCTCTTTTGAGGAGTAGGACTAAAAAGAACAGGTCTCAAATACAGGAATTCCAGGTTGTGCAAGACCATCCAAGTTTTTTGCAAAAATCATGAGGTTTTTCAGTGTGGAAGCACAGAAGGCTCTGAGTTTCTGGTATAATTTTTAGCAGGGAAATGGAAAACCAACTGGTTTTTTTTGAAAGGACAAAATAAATACCTTGCAAAGAAAAGTAAGAGCAAGGTAGTGTTTCCAGTGCAAGGATATGACTCATTTGCTTTCTCAAGCTTAAAAAAATAAATAAACGAAGGGGAAACAGTCTGGCAACATTTCAGCTAAAAGTACAAGCATAACCTACAGCCACTGTGGTACAGACTTGGCTGGGAATCAATGCCACAATACACTTGATCATGGTTTTCCTTTGCACTTCAAAAGCACATGATCCCTCATTTTGATTCTCTCCTGAATGATTACTACCTTAATCCAGAGCTACCCCTAAGGAACAAGCACTCCAGCAAGTCAACATCACAACTCTTTAAAACTTCCCTTTGCAGGAGTAGGACAATGCCTTATCAGCTATTTCTACCACACAGCAAACTATTTTTCTCAGAACTTCTGCCCCCAGGAACAGTTGGCTGGGAATGGGAATTAATCTTCATAATCCTGGTGTCCCTTAAACCCTCACCTTTGATTTTTTAAAGAGGTCAAACAGATTTTAAGGATTTATATTCACAAATGTTAGGAATTTACCTCAGTTAAAGCCACCGATGTCTCTGCAGGAGACATAGCTCCTGGTTCATAATTTAAAAGCTAATTTTAAAGGATTTTCTTTAAAGCATTCCACTTTTTCTTGCTTCAGACGTCACAGTGAATTTAACAGTATTAGGGCGGTCACAGAGCATTATTTTCTATTACTTAATTTAAAGCTATGTATCTTCTGTTACATGCTTTCAATAACTTACAGCAAGCACTAAGGTACTAATATGCAGGTGTTAGGGCAACTCACAGGAAACAACCCAAAGACAGATAAGGAGAAACCAGAGAACTCTTTAAAAAACCCAAAATGTGAGAGAGAGATGAGCTACAGATGGAGAGCTCCCTTAGGCAGTAAGTTCCTTTAAACTTAAATAAATTAGGCAAGGGATGGATTGCATAACGTAATATTTTAAAATGTCAGTGACAAAAGCTTAAAAAATTATAGATGTACTTTTCATCACAAAAGGAAATTTCCGTTCTGTTCAGTGAAAATGCAGAAAAAGACTTCACATATTGGATTATCTTCATCTCCTCAAGCCACAGATCTACCAGCTTGTGCTTTACATGTCTTAAGAAACCCAAGTAACCTCTTAAAAATTTGAAAAGTCAGACCAGACAAACTGCTAGAAGAAAGGTTTTATAAGAATCAACCATAGTGGTAAGGCAGTGAGCACGGCTTCTCCAGGAGTCACAGAAAACACACACACACAAATCACACATCTGCTGCCTTGAGTTGCAAACAAATGCTTTAACAACACAAATAGAAATTCCTACTTTCTGACATATTTACACCAGCTGGTTTGTGTCAAAGTAGAATCACCTGAAAGTAGTAATGTGCAACTGAAACGCTGAACATTATCATAAATTCTCACAGGAAATATTGAAAAGGGAACAAGGCAGGCTGAGGAGCAAACTCAAAAGATAAAATAAATTGTTCTGTATTCTGAAAATGCAACTAGAGAAAAAGTGAAGGGATCTCCTAAAGGCCTCTTCACAACTTCAAATCAAGCATGTGTAATTGTTAGTGCTTTCTGCAAACAAAAACACCTCAAAGAAGCAAAAAACCCACCAACCAAACACCCCTTGCAAAACAACCCACCCGAAAAACCACTCCCCAAATCTTGTGGAACAGAAAAATAGGGGGTGTGTGGGAAACAGTCCCATCTCTGTAGAGGACAATTTAATGAGGGGTGGTCTTTTGTGGTAACCGCACTTCACAGCATTTCACCAGAGCTCTGCAGAACTGAGATTAACCCCCAGTAAGGAATACTGAGAGTCCCTAAAACCCAGCTACTTCTGCTGGGAGCTGTAAAAAACCCCACAGGACAGCTGCCAGTTCAGGACAGGAACTGTCCCTGCAGGTCAGAGCTTACGCACCTTTCTGTCGGTGGCTGTCATCCAGGCAATTGGAGTCGCCGTACAGAACAATTCTGCCACCGCCTTCGGAAGGAACTTGGTAAAGCCCCAAAATTGGGACATTTTCAATTACAGCAGTCTCCTGTTTTAAAACTTCAAGACCTAAAGCAAAGCACAAATAAATTCCATAGCCTGCAGAGCATCACTATCAATCTACCCATAAGTCAACACAGCCTAAATTGCAAACTGACAAATGCAGCAGTGCCCCACATCATGTCACACATTTTTGTAGAAAATTTTCAAAACCCCCTTGATGTTATGATAAAAATGAAACTGCTCCAAGACCCTGACTGTAAAGTCTCCTACTGATAAATTTTTTTCATTCTTAGGTGGAGAAGAAGAAAACACCTCACAACCTGGATTAACAAGCTTGAATGAAAAATTCTTGTATCTTCAGCAAAAGGTTTAAAATCAAAATATTCTGCTCTTTATGCTGTTTAAGCTCTTCTGCAGAATTCTACAGAAAGCTGGTTTTAGGTTAAAGGTTTCCCACCTCTAACACCCATTTCAAAACACAAAGACAGACAAATTTCAAATTTGTATTTGAAATTTATCCCCTTGAGACACTGTGTTTAGATAGTAGGAGCAAACCAGAGCACTCCTCTGCTTCATGAGTTCCAATGAAAAGGATTCAACAGAGAAAACAGGTCTAGCAGGCTACTTGTCAAATTGACACTCTACTTTTCTCTCTCTCACAGAAGGAAATACCTAAGTCATCAGCATACAGGGGTATTGTCTTTCCTCCAAGAGGATCACAAGGATGAGCTCCTTACTGTTCCAGAAAATTTCTCCACTAGGTAAGCACCTCAGCTGCACACCACAAGTCAAAAATACAATGAACTCACTGATCTTCTCTGGCAGTTGCTGAGTTACATCAGAAGCTCTGCATGTACCTCTGCTCTCACACTCAAACACTCTACATCCATATAAACAAACCTGACCTGCACCACACCAAGAGTTCTGGTCATTTGTTCCTGCACAGCACTTCCTAAAGGCTCATCAAATACAAGACTTATTTTTTAAACTGCCTGCTGCCTTTACAGTTCTGAATTACCCCCTCACAAATTAAAAGATATGATGATAAAAGAGACTGGAAATGCACAGAGAACAGATCACTCAAGTCTGAGACCGCAGGCTTCCTGTATGCATAAAGTTTTCTCTTACGAGAGTCTAGCTTGTGACATTTTGTCTACTAAAATTTTGTTTATTTATAGCCTTAGATCACACATCTACCACAACACTCATGCTAAGTATGGCAATGAGCAGGGGATATATTTCACTTGAAATTTGTGGGAGAGATGAAGAAGTAACAATATTGCAACTCAGTTCCTCCCCTTCCAGAGACACAGGTGTGTTCCCATACAGCAATCACAATAAAGGAGTGCATATATATTCACTTGGATATTGTTGTACTATATAATAATTTTATACAGAATCACATTGCAGCTGCCTGTTAGGCATCAACTACATGTTCTAGGCAAAATGAAAAATACAAAAATACCTACCCTGTCAATGTGGTTTTACATTTATTTTAGAACTTTAGATTTTGCAACTTCACTTGTGCACTGTCTCCAAAGTTCTTAAAACATGGAAAAAAGGACAAGGAAGCTCATACCTTGATCCTTAAAAGTCTGTGCAATGACAATGCCATCTTCTGGGAACTTTGCAATACTGCACCCTGATGCGTAATTCACTGAAATCATCACAAAATTGCAGTTTAGACCAAAAATTACACTCTCTCCCTTCCCCACCATGAAACAAGCCCAGAAGAAAACATTCCCAGGACCACTGCACTGAATTTGCGTATTTTGACCAATGTGTGTATTTGCAGAGAAGGCTTTTCTAAGCACACATTTTGCAGGCTCACCTTTACACACTGTTTTCAAATCTTTCAATTTAGGAGGTTGACATTATCCTTTTTTAAACTGAAAAGCTTAATCAAATACCATGAAAAAGTCTACAAAGGAAGTACGCATTTAAACATGCTTACAAGACTCTTTTCACTGAACTTGAGTGGTTCCCTTGACTTTTGCTCAAACTTGCAGAAAACTATTTTCCACACAACCCACTGTAGCCTGCTTAAGCAATGGACTCCAGTACTCACTTTCATGACTTGCCATGGTGAAATCACCTTCATAGAGTCCATCACTAAAGGCCATATTCCAGACAGAAAGCAGATCATTGAGAGCTGGTATATTAGCACCTCCAGTATCAGGCATCCACCACTGCCTGTAAAAATTACATTAGTATACAACACATACTCCTAGAGTTTGGATAACAAAAAGTCGTGTCTTCCTGCATACAGATTTTCTCAAAGTCATTTAAATAATGAACTACATCTCAAAGCCTTATTTAACTCCAGAGGCATGTGAGCACCTGTCTCTGACACCAACACTTCAGAGCAAAAGTTAAGTAATACTGATGTAAAGTTCTCAGTGTATTTCAGTTCCATGGGAAACTTCAATTTGTTAGAAAGAAATTCAGTCTTATGCTCTTTGTTTGGCTAAGCTGAGGTCAAAATGACAGTCATGTACCTTGCTTCTCATTTTTATAATGAAGCAAAATGTAATGCATTTTTTCTTTGTATGATACATGGAGAAATTTCAGTAACGAGTGCACAACCTGGTGATACTGCATGCAAGGCACACCTTCTTTCTACTCTGCTCCCCTAAAGTAAAATCACATCCATTTTTGTTTGTTGGTCTCCAATTTCTTATTTCTTTTCATTGCAAATGTTTTTCTTGGCATTAGAAGTGGAATACAGTACCAAAGAGGCCTTCACAACCATGATAAAATAGGCAGCTATGCTCCTTAAGCTGCAGCTTAAGGTCAGTTTTGCTACTTCAGGTAGTCCCTTTTATAGGCAAAACCCAAGTGCTGAAGTACAGCGTTCACATTTGAGATTTTTAGGGTAATATGTGCATAAAATGGCAATTCTATGGTATTATATTTCCCAAAGAACTGGGAAATAAATCAGTACCTTGTGTTTTCATCATAAAACTTGACTTTTCTCATGACAGATGTGTTGTACCAGTCACTAAAGACTATCAGTGAAAGTCCATTATCAACATCCCTCCTCAACTTGGTGATCTCTTCAGGGAAATACTCTTCCTCGCTGTCCACCATCAGTAAAGTCCCTGTGTGTAAAAGCAGGAACAGGAGTTCACCAGGCTCTTCACTGTCATGTTATCACTGTTCACACAACCCACGCAGAAGTCAACACAAGCGCACACTTTGCACAAAATCTGCTCCATGTGCCCTGCTCTGGCAGCTCATCTAATTAAGTAATATTTAAGGATGGTAAACACAGGACAATTTGGTTTACAAATGTATCCAAAAATTAGTTCGGTGGCACAGGAAGTTTTTACGGTGTTACGGTCTCACAAACTGGATGCCCACATGTGTCAGGTGTATATTCTGCAGTTTGGTCTCACCCAAATGCTCCATAACTATGGCAGAACCAGACAGTGAGGGAATTCACCACTGATCCAAACCGGAGTGCCAGTGCAGGTGTACCCTGGTCAGAAGGTTTTTCACTGCTCCAATTCTAAAAGGCACTCCACTCACCACTGCAGACTGGCAGCCAGGTAGACAGCAATTACTCTGAAATGTGGTTAGATTCACACCTTGAAAACTACAGCTGCATTTTAGTAGGCTTGACTAAAGTGCCACTGCCACTTTCATATAACCCTCTCTCACTCCTGTGTACAAGCAAGCACAACCTTCTCTGCGTCACTGAAAAAAACACAACCAGAAGAATATACTTTTATTCCCTGTAAACAAGCTTATGCCATTAGACTGCTTCTAAATGCCAAGCCCTTTTGCTTCTTCACTTTCTGTTTGCCCAAAGAGGTGGTGGAATTTCCATCCTCGGAGACAAGGCAAATCTTGACAGGATAATACCCTGAGCAATCTGGTAAGCCACTGATACTGGCCCCATGTCTCACAGTTCCTTGCAACCAAGCCAGTTTCACAAGACCAGGCAGTCTGCATTCTGAAAGCCTTCTGATAAGGATCCTGTAAAAATGGGACAGAGTGCACCCTCACCAAGTGTGAAGACAATACAAGCCAGGGTCAAGTGGCAGATGGACCACAGAACACTGTGGTCCTCACTTCTTCAGGAAATTCTGGAAATTCTGAAATCCCAACAAACTACTAATCAAATGAGGTACAACACAATGGTGAATCAGAGGAGAGAGAAGTCCCCTAATGCTGCTCTCTATCAACTATAAGACTAGTGGTCTCAGAAGAAACACTATTTTGCTACTTTTTTAAGGGCTAACATTTATGCATCCAGTTGCACATCCACTGAACTCTAAAAGCAGTGGTGAGATATTCACTGAAGAATCAAGATAAAATATTACTACTGACAACAGTTCCAGAACTGGAAACCTCAGGAGGTTGCACCCTCACTTTACAGTCCACTGATCAGTCCACTGACGGAGAACATCACAGCCCAAAAGAGAAGGGAGTCTTTTTGGAGCATGCCACGGTTAAACAGCAGGGCATATGGGAGCAGAAAAGAGCACAGACAGCTTGGTTTGCCCCCTGCCTGGCCAACCTATCAAATTTCCCTCCTGATGAACACAGAAACAAGCCACACACTGCTTTGCTATCGCATACAGCTGGATGAATACTTCCCCCACTCTTTATCGAACCAAAGATCACTAAGTATAAAAAAAGAACCAGGATGGTCACCTTTGATTTTAGTCTGTTAAACAGGTTATGCTTCATTGTGACCGTGCCAAGATCTTTCAGCAAATACATTTCTGCCTTCGTGGGACTGAATACAGAGTGGCTTTTAACCCACTTAGAGGTGGGCTTTCTCTCTCTTTTTTTCATGGTAAGGATAGAGAACTGCACTAATTCAACCAGACTCCTAAGCAAGCTTCTCCAGCAACACTCTACAAAACTATACACCAGCACATAAATAATAAATACACCTACTATCATAATATTTTTCTACTACCATCAGAATTTTTGTTTGTACCCTCAAAACATTTTTGGTCTTCCAAAAGCCAGGTCATTTCAGGGAGAAGTTAACAGTATGGAGAACAAGGCAATTAACTCATGCTTACCATACTGACTCGCATCAAAACATGTAAACGGGGAACCAAGAACCTCAACAAAGTACCCCATGCTCCTGAGGTGCTGGTACATGTCCCTGAAGTTTGTGTGGATATGGTCACCATTCCTTAGAAAGACAAGAGTGTTGAAGACATTTAGATCTGGCATGCAGAAATCTGATTGCCACCTTTTTGATTTTCTGAAATCCTGTCCACCTGCCACACCTGCATACTCCAAGCAGCTTTCCAGAAGCTTGTGTTCTGGTCACTGACCCAATTAATCCTCCCTCAGACACTCTTGCATGATTTTTAATATGGTTGCTTCCCCTGTCCATCTATGAAAGGCAACAGGTCAGCCAAGCATTCCCCTGCTTCAAGGACAATCTCTCTCAACAGACAAGGGGTTTCTTCTTTAGAATTGTCTTTTAAATTCTCAAGTTTCTTTGGTAAGTGAATACTGAAGCAATCAATAAAGTAAGTGCCCCCCTTAACTTCTTGGGAGAAATTAGGGCAGAATAGAAAAACTAAACAAAAATCTCAGTATCTTATTTGTGCATTTTAAAAGCTTCTCATTTCATGTGAATAAAACCATAGCGCACAAAAACCAATCCTGCATCAAAAGCAGAGTCCTAGTGCTTTTCATGGATTTCCTAGGAAAGATAATCCCATGCCACTCTGAAAAAGGCCAGAACTATGGCATTCAGTAAAGTTATCCCATATCATTAACACACCATCAAGAAATACTGATGTAATAGAACCTGAGATAAATACCAATCTAATGGATCATTCTTCATCCTCAAATTATCCCTGGGGAAGTATCCTGGTGGGTAACGGAGATTATGATACTGATCCCAAAGGACTCGCTTACTACGAGGTGGTGTAGGAATAATCTTCACTTTTATTGGAAGCTTCACCGTTGATGTCTGCTCTGCACCATTCTTAGACTGAAGGACAGAACAAACTACAATGAAACCCTTTTTCCCCACAGGAACCAGTTAACCATGGATTGTAAAAGACCAAAAAACTGGAGGAACCAAATCTACTTTTAGTCACCAGTATCAGCTCCAGAGACAAAGCGATGACTTTTGCCCTAAATCACCACAAGTTTTTTTTTCTGCACTCAACACTTTATAATTATGCTCAGATTGTAAAACACTTAACCTATGTTATAACTGCGATTTGGTTCAGTTGTTCAAAACCTTAAAAGCTTCTCAGGAACAATTAACCATGGTTCTAGAAGAAACATTTAATCAATCTTTTTCAAAAAACATTACTTAAAATTCACAATAAACAATGAAATTATGACATCGATCTCAAAGAGACGTTTCCTGATTCTAAATTATATGCAATTTGCTCTCAACTATAAAGATCATTATTTGTACTCTTCAGTTTCCTGACCTCAACTTAACTTATGCTTCAAATGACAGGACTAGAGCAAACCCATACACCCAAGATATTTGTATATCATGAAGTGGTTTTAATAATTCTTAACTCAGAAAATCCAAAATGCAAAGAACTTACTTCATTTTCTGCAGGGGATGATACTGTGATCATAACATGACCCTGAGCAATGCCTTCCCAAGATGCTGCTTTCTTTGCTACAGAGATGGAAATTGCCAAGTATCCAGACCAAGGCCACAAGACAGGGGAATAGGAGAAAGCCACTTCAATGTTATCCCCATTTTGGGGGAGATAGGGTTGCCAGTCTGGCTGTGAAATGAAGAATACAGAACATTGGTAACACACTACTTGCAGTCACTAATTTCTGTACACATAGTCCTCTTCCTCTGCAAGAAAAAGTAACAAATGCTAGTTCTTCTGAAGATTATATCAAATTTAAAAATGCCCACCAAGCCCTAAAGTTTGGTGTTGTGTCAGTGAATCAACCTAACCTTGACAGCCTTATGACCCAGACTACAGGCTTTTCAGAGGCAGGACTGTGAGAAGCTGCCCAAGTGAACCTGCTTTAACATTCTGAGGTCATGTGCAAAAATTTATTGGCGAGAACACAAAACTTCCTTTTGGTACCAAAGAGAGCTGACAGTATAACAGACACAGGCAAATTACACCAGCTGTGTGTATAACCATAAGCAAACAATCTTGGATAAGAGCTTTGATGCCCTTTAATGCAAGCTTGATGCTAAAACAGACCTTAGGAGTCACACACAAATGTTGAAATTAGGCTCGCTACATTGGCTACAGTTACAGGACAGGTGTGTCATTTAACCTGTATCAATGCTCAAATCTATTCTACATTTGAACTTACTTAATTAAAGGCCTCCCTAGCCAACCAACGTGCTCAACATGTCTGGAGTGAAAGAACAGCTTTGGCAGCAGAGCTTGGTTACATTTATACATTCAGGTCACTCTGACCCGTGAAAGAGGCATGATTTAGTGTTAGATTCTTTACTGAGATTGTTTATGCTCCAGAAAAAAAAAAAAAAAAAAAGAGACAGTCTATCTGGAAGGTTTTAAATGCTATTAGAGAATACAAAGAAATCTCTAAGCACCTCTCAATTCAAACTGGTTTTGCAAAGTTAAAACCCTACACGCCCCTGAAACCAATGCATTGCTTGAAAACTTGTAGGCAGCCCGTGTTGACAAATCCTGCAATCTGGGTGCGCCCTTTAATCAAACATTTTGCATCTCTTGCTCCCAGCAGTGAGATTTGTTCTATGAAATTCATAGCTAAGGCAGTATTTTCTGGGAAGCTTTTAGCAACATTACGAGTCAGAACTTGGAACAATGTTAATACTTACCTTGTCTACAATCCTCCCAGTGACTCCCATGCCATTAAGGATAGTGACATTAACAATAGTTGGCATCCCTCCATAATATATGGGCTGAGAACAATAGGGCCACATGTACGGACATTCGGTCAAGTCAATATAGCTTGGACTCAAACTACAGCAGGATGGAGGAGGGAAAATTTAAAGAGAAAAAAATAATCAGCAAGCAGAAGAAGAACATGTCACTACACATAACTACGAAAAAATTTCAGATAAACCATGCCAGTCATAGTTTACCAAGCTCTCACCTCACTTCCCAAATATGCCCCAAAA
This sequence comes from Atrichornis clamosus, assembly GCA_013400975.1. Taxonomy (NCBI): domain Eukaryota; kingdom Metazoa; phylum Chordata; class Aves; order Passeriformes; family Menuridae; genus Atrichornis; species Atrichornis clamosus. Next base: position 16,775 of record WBMZ01021948.1, on the reverse strand, counting down.
TCTTCTTTCTTCCCTAATTTTTTTTTAAGTTTTGTGAAAAGATTTTTCACACATGAAAAAGAACTCTTCAGTACAGGAAGAAGGTTCTTACTCTCAAAAGTTAAAACTGAAGCACTTTCTCACAGTGTTCTAGGTTACATTATTCGTAACACCTAAGGCTGTAAAAGAAAATATATCATCCCCTATGCTGCTATAATTTACGCAGAGAAAACTTTTGAGTTTTCATCCATTCTCTAGTCAAAATTCATGCTTCAGATTACACAAGATCTGTGCAAGTTCTCACTGTTGCACAAGCACAGATTGCTCAACTGAGTTACACATGCATCATCTGCTCTTTTAAAAAGAGAGCAAATTATAGTGTACCATTGATGAATTACGGATTAAAATTAACCTGGCCTGAGGTTTGTAGCTGTTGAGGATCTGATAAGCTCTCAGAAGATCCAATTTGCCATGTCCTTGTTCAAACATGTTGACTCCAGGAAGTCTCCGTGCTGACGCAATAAGGGCCTGCTTCATACTTGCTGGATTCACCATTTCACGCTTCTGAACTGTGCTGAAATACGAAACCACATTAGGTGGCCTTTATTCTAGTTAGACTTATTTATTAATAGTCTTCCTTAACAGTGATGTGATTTAAAGAAAATCCAACAAAAAAATCCATCTGTTGTAACACCTTCTGTTCATATTTGTCTATTATTGCTTGATTTCTCACCAATATAAATGTAGAAGAGGGACAAGTTTCTGATACATTTCTCTTAGAAACTAATAATACACAAATTTTTCTCTTCACAATGTGCTCCATGCCCAGCAGTCATTACAATCAGGGCAGTATCTTTATATGCTAAATGAAATATTCTGTCCTGAGAGGGGGGAAAATAGCTTTGTCGTTCAAACTAGAATGCACCATTTTATGGAGGAAATACAGTGGTGACTTTAAATTTTTTGCATGTTTCTCACACAAAGGTTTGTCTCATCCTTATGGAGTAGCTATGTCAAACACAAAGCACAGACTTGCAATTCCCACTTTCAAGTTCTTCAGTGTGCAGCTGACTTATGCAATGGGATAATGGCCATAAAACCCTGCATCCTATAAACTTTACAAATATGTAGATCATTATCTGCTACAGGTGCCTCCTTTGAGCAGCTGCTCTTTTACAACAGTTGACAGAAGCCCAGCAATTCCAAATGGTCAAAAAATGTGACAAGATTGCCTAACAGTGCTGTTCTCCCTAATTATATTCTCAAAGGTCTAACTATTATTCAAAACAGTTCTCAAGTTTTTCTCACAAAATGTAAAGGTAGTCAGACAAGGTAATGTCTCAGGCAGAACAACAGTGATTTTACTCTCTACGTTAGTTTTCCTACACCTAAACACAATTCAGTTTTATTTGGTGGATTCCTTTACAGGGCATTTTATGACCCTGCTGATTGGTATCCCTTTATTGATTCTTATTTAAGACTTACCTCACTAACAAAGTGACAGCCCCTGCCACCACAGGAGATGCCACACTGGTCCCAGAGAGAGAGCGGCATCCACCTTTCATACCTGAACCTCTCACTCCGGAGCCGTAAGTAACAATATCAGGCTTCACTCTACCGTAACCTCCAGGCAGCTCCTGTGAAAGAAATCAAATGGATTATTGCCCTAATGTATCATCAACACTGGTTGCTTCATTTGGGCGTTTAAACTAACTGCATTCAGCAGTAAAATTAGCAACTAAATTAGCTGAGGTGCAGCATCACAGAACAACAACTAATCTCAAGGACTCAGGCTGTTTATGACAAGTTCTCAATGTTACTGCTGATTAGTATCTATGCTAAGCATGAAACCACTGACAAAATGATAACCACACTGCTACCTGGCTACACAAAAAACATGTGATAGTTTCCTTCATCAAGATAACAATGAAAGCTCATCTGAAATCAAGTGTGCAGCAAGCATCACCTCAGCTCCAAAGGCAAGCAAGTGTGATGTCAGGTGTAGTATCTAGAAATCCTAGGATTTTTAAACTAAAGGACAAGAGCAGGCCTTCATGTTTCCAGATTTAACAGAGAAGTCCTCACCATCAATCAAAAGGAATTGGATGCTTTAGAAATTCATAAAAAGTGTCAACAGTAGACAGGATTAAAGTTGAGAAACCCTGAAAAGAACATTAAGCTTCTTGCTTAAAGACTTCCAATCTCTAATTATTCTGATCTCTGATGAAATCTTTTTTCATTAGTTACTCCAACACATACCATCTACACAGGATTATCCCTTCAAAAAAGGCTGCCTTTCCAAGGCCCTTATTTTGGCTGCAAATGTGGCTGGGCATCATCAAAACATCTTACCCAAGTGGTCATTCCCCTAGATGAAAAGCGAGCTATATTATCTTCAAAGTCAATGCCACCTACTCCAATCACATCCATCTGGTCAGCAGGATTATTGAGAGTCCTAGAACAAGTTGGGAGACAGGAAGAAAAAAATGAAACAGCACCCAAAACCCAAGACAGTCATAAATTTATTCTGGCAACAGACACACTGCCATCAGATTTTTGTCAGATTCTCTTTTTAAACTCCACAGAAACAAATTTTGTCCTAAACTGATACACTTACACTTTACAAGTGAGAGCAACTTTTCAGGCAGTTACTAACTCAGTAACTATCAAACCATGTACCTTGAAGACAAAATGAAACCTATTTTTAGGCATTTATTTTAGAAATACACCACAAATTGTTCTGGCTTGATCCCTTCTATATTCCTCAAGTCCAAGAACAGTATCCAAAGATGTCTGCTCAGACTAGCAGTGAAATGTCAGCTGGAAGCACTGCCATTCTTCTTTTACTGACTTTCCGCTGTTTCAATGAAAAACATTTAGCTAAGAACTTCACGAAATTCAAGTAATGAGGACAGTGAAAAGAGTTTAACTTGAGTCACTTTCTAAAAACAGATTACAGAAAAAAGAGAGGGAAAATTTCCTGACCAAGCACAACTACTTCCAAAACCATATAACAACATAGTTGGTTTTCTTTGAAGCAGTCACTGAACCTTACCCATATAAAGGGCCGTCGTTGCCAATAGCAGAGACCATGATGACATTGTTGGCCGTCAGTTCCCAAACCTACAAAAAGTAATGTTTACAATAAGGCTCTGCCACCAAAAAGACCTTTCTAACAGACATGACTTCTTACTGAGCCTTGCAAAATACATCTCACTGTGTATCCAGTATTAAGCTCCAAACTTTCGTAAGATGATTTGAGCGATAACCCAGCCTCAATAGCAACACTGCTGAGAGAACCTTCTTACATTACACCAAAGGAAAAACTCTTGTCTGTAACAAAGCACTGCAGATGCCAAAGTCAAGTAGTTATTATGAATACCCTCCAGTAGTACTCTGGGGAGTACAGTGAAATCACTGTCAAACTAATTTCAATGCAGGTTATCAGTAAAAAAACAAGGGCGAATTTATGCCGCAAATCCCTTAATTGCCCTTTACAAGGAAAGACTGTATCCTTTTTTTAAATGTAAATTAATTCACTTAATGCTTTTGAAGGCCAGGCCAATAATTCAGGGAACCATGACATTTACAAAGGCAAAAACCTAATTCCGTCTTAACGTGAAACAAATCTCTTGCCACACAGCTGAATCAATAACCTGCACTTTTTAGCTATTTGTTCTTAAACAAATTGGTTTAAGAAATTCACTAAAATCATACTATACATATCTTTTACCATGAAATAAATTAACCATGCAGAAATTTAAAAAAAAAAAACCAAACAAGAGTGGATTTCTGTTAAGCATCTTCTGTTAAAGGCCCTTTTAGCTGTCTGCTTGGGAGTAATTTCCTAGCAGTACATAAAGCATTTTGTTAAGGAGTATTTTCCATAACTGTGAACATTTAGGTTGTGCTTGGGGTTTTTTAATTCATTTCTTAAATATATTCCTAAAAGCCTGTACACTGCACAAAATTTCTGTCACACAAATGAAACAGAGAAACTGTCAGCAGAATCAGATGCAAACAAGCAGCTCTGCAAGTCCAGCATTTGTGTGAGAGATGTAAACATTATGATCACTTCATTTCCTCATACTAACTTTGTCAACAAACGGATGATCCATGAAGTCTGGCCCACCAATACTTAGATTCAATACATCTATCTTCTTTAAAATTGCATAATTAAAAGCATCCAGAAACCAAGATGTATAGGAGACCTATGCAAGAAAGAAGGGGAGAAAGTTATCATTAAAAAATCCAGTGATTTCATGACAATACAGACTTTAGATAGAGAGGGGAACTATACCTAAATAAAGCACAAAGGGACAATTGTCTTAAATTTCTAGTGCTCAGTACATTTGAATGACTGCTCCACTACACAGATCAGACTTCCACACTATTTCTGAAGAAGGCACCAAATTCGGAAACTGTGAGAAATCTTGTAGTAATTCTCTTATAAATAGAAAGTTGTATTCTTCCCACTTATCGATGTCTACATTTACAAGTGAATGCAATATTCTCAAAGGAAAGGATTAATACAGCATTAACCTGTAAAGACAGGAATTGAAACACATGCAAAATAGCTACCTGATTATTGGTGAACACTCTGAAAATGTGCAGTTCTGCATTTGGAGCAAATCCCTGGCATTCCCTCATGCTGGCTATCACCCCTGCGACAAAAGTTCCATGGCCTAAACCTATCACCGGGAGAAGAAAACAAAATAAGACATTAGAAGATAAACAATTTCATTGCCAAGGATTTGTACTACTAAACATCACCTATAGCAAAAATTACATCAATTTAACAGACTTTACAACAAACCACAAATGCTGGGTTCAGTCCTATTCTTTTTGAACCATATTTTGCTGCCAGGTTCAGTGGGGACGGAATTTGCAGCCCTGTGCAGCTGATGAAACTTGAGTGATACATTCTTCAATCCATCCACTCCTGATTGCTACCAATGAAATCACGACAGAAAACCAGTATTTCGGAAAATGCAGCTCAAAAAGTCAATGTATTTTAATGTAAACTTCTTAAAGGATTTCTATCCTGACTCTGCAATAACTGTATTTTGTTAAGCATGAACAATGAGACAAGAAAACGCATTTTTCTCCTCTCCTCAAAAAATAATTTAGCTTTTACTTATATGACCGCCAACATTATATTTTTGTACTCCAAATCTGCCTGTCCAGCAACCATCTGGGCACAGAACTAATAGGAAGAGCTGCCAAAAGCAGGTGCTGCAACGTAAAGAAATCACTATATAAAAAAAACTACGGAGGTGCACACAAGACTGACCAATACCTTGAACTCTAGACAGATTAAATTGCCGACTGACTCACTGACCTGAACTGTATGAAGTTAATAACCTACGAAAGTACACGGTCAGGGCAAGTTAAGGTCAACACATGAAAAAGGAACACAAACATACTGCAGAAAATAAAAAGTTCAATTATATAGAATAGAAAAACTTTACAGGAAGGTGCAAACTCTAATCAGTTTAGGACTGCACAGTAAAGAAGGAAAATGCTCTCCATCATCAGTAAGGAAATAGGTACCACTGTGAAACAGCAACATAAGGAGTAGGAAAGAGAACAGCTTTGTGGGGTTTGCTCTCACCACCACCTACTCTGACAATGTATTCGCACCTGCACAGTAACTTTTTGCCCTGACATCTTCCAAAAGCTACGATGAAGTGTCACACATGATTCCAAGTAGACTTATGCAACACCCTCTTGGAACCTTAACACTCTTTGCTGAATTTGGTATGAGTACAAAGTGCTTGGGACGCTGCAAAACTAAGCTTTAAATCTCAAGATATACAGTTTTAACCGATGCTAGTAGCACAGCTGCAATCACAAAACACACCAGTGTCAGGAATAGTTGGAAAACGGCACAGTAACTCACCGTCATCCAAGGTTCTCTCATTAGTCCAGTTTGTTCTCTCCTTTACATTTTTGAAATGTGGATGTTTCTCACTCAGACCAGTGTCAAACACCGCTACTCTCACACCAGCACCTATTAATAGAAAAATACTGCTTTTTCTGATTCAGCTCCATAGCGAATCTATTCTATCAAATCTATTATATTCTCTATTCTAAAGAGAACTTGTAATATGTGACTTACAATCTAAATTATAGATCTTAAATAAACTCATATTTCAACTCAGAAATTCAGCCAAAGATCATAAACATGACCAAATTCTCCTATTTACAGTACACACACACAGACAAACACTTCATAAATACACAATGCATTTCAAACCAAATTATTTCTCAATTTTTATGACCTGGCACTCAGTGAGAAGCTAACACACACGAGTCAATTAGCTTCTCCTTACACTTCACTTGCTTTTCCAAGGTTATTGTTCTAAGGCCACAAGCAAAAGCATACCTGTGTAACCCATTTGCCAGAGGACATCCGCCTGCAAGGTCTGAGCAACCTGGCGAGGGATGGCTCTCAGCAAACGCCTGCTCGAGTGTCGGCCTGTTGCGTGCCAGAAGCCAGAACCTAAAGACAGACTTGCTCTTCTCAAGGGCCGGGATGACTGCCACTTTTGAGTCCATCTGGTTTCATTGCAGTGCAGCATTGGATCAGCTATGCAGAATAAGAAGAAAAGAAAAAGCAGTGTGAGGAAAACCATAAAAGATTTGATTTTTATGCAAACATACACATCATATTGTTACAACAAAGTTTTAGACTACTGAGTATCCATTTTCTCTAATCAAAATCAGTAAAAGCTGCTGGTTCATCTACTACGGATACAGAGGTCCATAGTCTCAGCTAACTGACTGCTGCAAAATAAATATTTCTATGTTGTAGATGGAAACATACCATGCTTTAGCAAAGGTATGAAAAGACCCTGATAATTTTATAACCAAAAGATTTCTGTAAATTAAAGAAAAACTGCAGGGCACTTCTCATTTGTGTAACACTAAGCTGACGGTTTGAAATAAGGCTAAGAACACTCTTCCAAAGCAGATCTCATGCAACCACACAGAAAGTAACTTACACTCCAAATACTTGAGCGACCGAAAGACCTTTCGCTGAGGTGTTACACGCTTGATGTTTGGATGATCTTCCAGAGTGAGTACTCCATCCTTCTGTTTCTCATTGATCTGAATAACTTCAAAATCGCTAGGATAGTCACTGGCTGGGTTGTTGCGAGGTACAATCCTCCAGTTCTCAATATCACTACTTTTTAGTGCACTTGAAATAAATGTACTTCTAGCTTTAGCTGTGAAGTATCCGTTAAAAGCCACAATATACTCTGGAACAAGAGCACAACTTATCAGAACTGGTGTTTAAGCAGCTTACTCATGCATTCACATTGCAAAGTCCAAATATTTCTTTTCTTTATTCAGAACAAAAAATCACAATTTGAGGCACATTTTTGTTGCATTTAGAAACCTGCAATTTATTTCTGCACTACATAATAGGCAGGGAAGTGTTGCATCAGGAAACCTGCAAAATACGATAAAAACCTTTGAAAGAAAGGTAGAATTGTAAATATCATGGAAAGGTGAAGCTATGTGAGAGGAGCAGGGCGGAGGGAGCAGACTTACATCCAACAGTACAGACTGATGCCAATTCAGTGTTTCTTGACAGGTGTGGTTTAACAACTGTGCATGGCACTGAGCTTTAGTGCAAATTACTGACACCAACTGTGACAAGCACAGAAAACAAAATCGGACTCAACAGTCCAGTCCTTGATCTGCACCAGTGATTTGTGAACAGGCTCAGCCCCAGCACACACCACCACATTCACCATGCTAAGGCTGTGGCCAACCACGCACAGAAATGTCAGTGGTGCCATCCTGCCTGCAAGCACCCAGACACAGGACAGCTTCACTATGGGAATACTGCAGGTTCCTGAAGCAACAAGTGGATGCGGAGTCAAGGTGTCCTACTGTTATGCTCCGCCATCTCAGCAGTGGTATTTGCCTAATTTTGCCTTTCATCTGCTCCCTTCAAAATTATCTGCAATTTTTCCATGCAAACACCACTTCCAAACTTTTTCATCAACAAATCCACAGACTCTTCTTGCTTTTCTCACCCCTTCATGGCCCAGCTACATGGTTACATTTCATAAAACAGGCTCAACCACACTACTAGCCAGATCAAACCAAACAGCTACTGAACACACCAAACTTGCCCACCTGAGCCTTCACACTCCATTTTCACTTTTAACATCCTCCAGATTTCCCTCTCCCTTCTCTTGTTCTTGGAATGCTGTCTCCAGCTAAACAAAGAACCTATGAAAAAGGAACCTATGCTCCTTTTGAACATAGAGAATTTAGTAGATTATATTCTTCTACAGAAACCCTGCATGTTACACTGCACAAACACCACAAATCAGTAACATACACATGAACATGACGTGGATTTTTTTTTTACTGCTTAACTCTTTATTACCATGCTCCACAACTGTCGAAGTGAACTCCACTTTCAACGTAAGGCGAGAACATCCAGGACATATGTGAGCCTCGTGAGAGGAATTCCCTAGTCTGGTACCAAAGTGTTTTTTGCCACAGAGTAAAATAACAACCAGAACAAACCAGATGTTTGCAAACTTCATGGTCACAGAAGAAAATGGTTTCATTCCAAAAATTCCATATATTCAAATCACAATTTTCTTCTTTATAAACTAGTTCATTTTTGTTTCAGTAAACGTTGCTTTAACTGTGCTGATCAACTAGATATTCTTAAAGCTGACTCCAAAATAAGTAGAGATTTCATGGTCTTTTCAGGTCAAGCCTAATGAACAGGCTCATTTCTTTCTACGCTTCTTCTCCATTTTGCATTAAATGATTCGGTCACTCAGGATGTGGCAGCCGAGTCCTGTACTCCATTTCTGATGGCAAAGTTAACTCCTTAGAAGAATTAGCAAAGCTGATTGCAAGCCAACCTGTAAGGCAGGGCAATATAGAAAATAATTAGATGCATGTTTGTGTGACTGTATTGCTTGAAAATTAAAAAAAAAAAGACACCTTTGGTAGTTTGTTGTAGAAATAATAGGGAGAAAAGTTGTTAATATTTTGCTTAACAATTTTGCACTAACACTGAAGTCTTTGCCTTGCTCAGACCAGAGCACACAAGGAACACTCAGGTATTAACAGAAAAGGCAACAGTGACCACCAAACCAACCACACTCTGTGTAAATGGAGCAAAGAGGAAAAAATGACATGCAAGTCCCATGGCAGGGAAAAAGTAAAGTGCAAAATAAAATATGAACATGATAAAAACATCCACAGACACTTAAAAAAGCAGGCCTTCTTCCCAATCAGAAACATGCCAAATCAAAATAATACTATGGTACATCATTTTACACAAGAAGAATTAGATTCAAACTCTATGCCAAGGTCAGGAAAGGACAAGAGATACCAGAGGAGGCAAAGTTGCAGTGCCTGTGCTTGAAAATCTGCATGAAAAAAGTATTCAGATTTTTTTTGAGCTGGGACATGTTACTACAACATTGGCACCTGAGAAAATAAGGGCTGAGTACAGCATGCAATAATGTGAAGTTAAAGGACAGTGTTGAAAGTGTTTTCCACACGGAGGAACAGTCTCTTCCCCTTATGTTCCAAAGTGCATAATGCACTCAAGAAAAATTGCAACGCTAGTATTCTTTTAAATTCCAAACACTTAACCAGCAACTGACAGATAAAAGGTCATTAAAAGATAAGGAAAGAGAAACATTTATGTCTATTTTATCACAGCACCTGGAGAAGCAGAACAGAACTGTACTTTGACCAGGATTGGAAATTAGGAGCCTTCTTAGGGGATTCACACGATTTAGGGTAAAGAGGGGCTGACCTCACAGCACAACAGATGAGTCAAGAGAACATGTGACAGCTGTTACTTAATTTTTATTTAACTTTATTTAGTATTATCAAGTATATCCTTGTAACAGGGACAGAAATTCCCTCTATTTTTATTTGACTGACAACACCATGACAGACTGGCAACTGTTTATAATTATAAAGTTTCCCCTTCATTCCTAACTCGACACAGTTACAGTTACAGCGCACTGACTCCAGGTCTTGGCTGAGCTCTGTTTTTCTTATCACTTCACTGGATAATAGTCCCTACAGCAATAAAATAAAACAACCACACAAATGAGCAAAATAAACACCTTTATGGCTGATAACAGGTTGCATGTAAGCACGATAATGAAGTATGATGGAAACTAACAGCAAAGGAACAGCACACCCCCAAGTTTATTGTGTTTAATACCCTCATCGTGAGGGGCTGGACGGGATGCACGCTTGCCAACTTGCCCCTGACCTAGACCTGGTACGCCTGGAGTCACTCCCTGCTTCTCCCGAACCGAGGGCACCCCGGCCTGAGAGATGGGCACTCTGCCGGGATCGCCTGCTGAGAGTCCCAGGGAGCACCCGCTGCAGCGCAGTAGCACCGTCCCGCCCGGGGAGTTCTGTCGGTGCCATGAGCGAGCCCAGCAACCCTGTGCCCGGTACCGCCCCGGCCGGATTAAAGCCGCAGTGAGCACGGCCGGGCACCGTGCGGGGCAGCTCCGCCGCTCCCGGCCCGGGCAGGGCAGAGGTGAACTGACAGCCGGCGAGGAACGGCCCGCGGCGGGCAAGGCAGCCCGGGAGACGAAGGGCAACGAGAATCGCCCCGCCCGCGCCCCCAGACCCTGAGGGAGTCCCAGCGCTCCCAGCCCGTCCCTCCCTCTCGCCCATCCCGTGCTCACCGCGCCGCCGCCGCCGCCCGGCCCGCCGCCATCTTGTGCGTTGTTTACCACAGCGCTCTCGCGAGAGCCGCGCGCGCCACCCGGCGGGTGCTGCGCTGCGCGTGCGCGGGCGGTACCAGGCCCCGGGAGCGGCCCTCGGGAAAAGCCTGCGGGAGTGCCGTTATCCACAGGGGCTGAGCGGGCTCTGGCTCCCGCAGGGAATAGTACCGGCACGGACGGGCCCGAGGGACGCGGCAGATTCGCGTGTCTCAGGTTTCATATCAGCCCTTGTCCAAGTTAAATGGATTGGTTTAAATCCCCTTGGCAAGCGAGCGGAAGTCATTGTTAGCGACACAAGAGTTTTACCCCGCACAACTGAACCAAACGACTTTCAGGGCCAGCTGAGGTTGGGGTCAGCTGCGGACAAATCCATGTCATGGGTCCCTGCTCCTGATACCCTCTCCTGACTGCTCCCTGCCTTCTCCACAACTTCACACAGTTGACTGCGATTGTCTTTTGAACAGCTTGATTTTTTTAGGGTCCTATTTCTGATGAATTTAGAGATGTCTCAAATTCTGTCACCTTTACAAATGGACATCACGTAGTACTATGTGAGAGACGGTCACTTATTGTCAGAAATAACTGCTGCTGCCCAATTATCTCAAAAGAGAAAGTGAACAGAGAGTAACACCAAGAACATCAGCACTTTGTCACGAGGAAAAGCAGCAGAAGAGCTATTTAATACAAGGATACAGAGAGGATCCAGACTTCTGCTGTCTGGTTTACATAGCTTGTTTAACAAGGTATGGATAAATTACGGTAAATCCTCCAAAGTTCATGAATCATTTCTGCAGCATTCCGATTAGAATACACAATTTGTCACACAGGACATCGAGCTATTCCTATTTCACTTGGGATGTCAAAGCTTGCTTGCGTAGAATTCTGCTGAAATACAGTGCAAACCCTGCCCAAATCCACTCAGGCAGGCGCTCACCCAGCGTGAACTGTGGAGAGGCATAGGGAGACAAGAGAACAGAAAAAAATGAAAGGAAGGGACAGATTAAGATATATTCCATTAAAATAAACAGTTTCTTAAATCACTACTAAAGCAAGGCAAAACCTGCTTGAACATCAGCAACTCAGCCTTACATTCAACCCCTTGGAAGTAAGTATGTTTAGCTGTTTCAGAAGTAGTATCCACAGCTGAACAGTTCTGCAAATAAATCCTGAAGTGGTTTGGTCAAGTTCACAACAGCATTACTGTCCACTTCCTTTAATTGCCACATCTTGCCAGAATCCTTCCTGCCTCTTTTGTTCCTTTTGGACTAAACCCCACTTCTTCATTTCCATCTACTCAATGTAATGCTACAGGAAGCCACTAGGTAGGATACATGAGATGAGACCAATGTACATAGAACAGTCTGCCTCCAAAAATGAAAATCCTAACAAATGGAGGACCTGCTTCCAGGTAGCTTAGAACAAAAATATGGGGGTTTTTCCTGTTATTATTCCATCCTCCCTACCCACTCTTCCCCAAAGTAGAAATACACTCAGTAAAGTAAGACTGTGAAACACTTGCCCAGTCAGCAACACCTCAAATGATATGAGATACTCAGTGCATTTTAACAAAAAGTTGTCTCTTTCCCCTTTTTGCTGCACATTTCAAGGGGCCACCGGATTCACTCTCTGATCTTAAAAATAAGCATGCCCAAGCATAATTTTGTAAAGCAGAACTAGTGAGAAAACATGGCACAACGCCTTAAAGTCCTACTATATATATTACACTTTTTCAGAATGAGCACAGTTTTCATTCAGATTCCTAAGAAAGTAAATAGCTGATTTACTTCTACTGACAAACATGAAATAGTTTAATTAATTCCATTACCTCTATTGCATGCTTCCAGTAACCAGTGGTCCTTATGGATAACCCAAGAGTAGAAACAGCATGACTTGCATATTCTTCAGCAGAAGGAAAAAAGAAAGATCTCTTTGATGCAGTGCTGTTGAATGCTACCATTTTTGTAGCAACTATGAATGGGGTTAGACTCTGAACAAAAATTCCTTTAGAGGCATATTCATAATGTAGTGCTCTACTGAAATAGTCCAAGTAAGTCTAGAAAGACAAAAGCAGAAAGAGACTTTTTTTTCTTTTTGTTTTTAACAATGAAACCTCAGGGCAGAGTTTTATTAAAATTACAGAAAAGTTGTAACATATTTTATACATCAGCTCAATAGATTAAAAACTGAATAACTAGTGTAAAGATAATTTCTGAAGTATTATCAATGTTTCTATGTGTTGTTATTTGTTTGCTATCAACCTGCCATAGTACAGTAACTTGCAGGACAAAGTGACTGCTTAACACAATCTGACAACTTCTGCTTATAAATAATATAGAAACATTTATTCCATCTAAAACAAACACTTAATTTGGGGGCATTGCAAGGATACTCTAAAGCCAACTATACCTATTACTGTCTGATAGAGAAAATAAAAGTCCCATTCTTTAATACATTTACAAGTGAATTTTGCATTCAACTGTCTCCCCCAGAAGCCAGGTTAGTTATTTCCTGGGACTCCCTTATGCCAAATTATTCATTCGTTGATGTGCATCTGTGTTACCTCCTTTAGCTCATTTTACTTTTACAGAATAATAAGAAAAGCACAAGCCTGGTAACTGGAACTGCTGGAAATAGACTGAAAAAAGTCTGGCTCAGTCTTATCAGGGCAGCAACATGATGCCTTCCTTGATGAAGCTACTGCTGTGCCACACAGCCAGTTCTCCCTGAGAAAGAGCATTTTAGACTCAGCTTGTGAGCAAACATCTTTCTACTCCTCAATGACCTTGCAAAAGGTTCTCCCAACAGTTTATTGGGAAAGTATCTTGGACAAAAGCTCTTACACCCGCTTTGTGAAAACTAAAGCAACCACCTGAAACACCTTGCACTAATGCACAGAGGCTTAGGACACTAGAGCAGCTTGTTCTCACTTCTGTATTCTGAGGCCAGGCTTAAAGCTGGATTGCTGATCTGGGATTTGAATTAATGATGTCAGCTTAAGGAAGAAACTTTGGTACATTTGGGTTTGTTCTTTATTTTAATTCATTTTAATTGCTTTAGTTCAGAGTGCAGTTCTACTTACATTTAGCATAATCAAGGGTGCAGATACTCTGCATGGAAACAGGAATCTTAAGCCAGTTTCCACACTGAAGAAAATCTGCAAGGAGTTTTATACCTTGGGGCAGTAAGAGCTGATCTTGCTCCAGGCAAAAGGAAATACTCACAAGAGCTCTGACAGGAGCAAGGTTACAACAGAGGGCAGCAATGGACAGCTGGGAGCAATAACCACGTGTGTTTAGACACCGGATCTAGACAAGGTCTCTTGCTTTTGTGGATTCAGCAGCATGTCATCCAGTGTAAATCCACATCACCACAAGTATTCGTACTTCCAGCACCACCCAGCTACTCCATCCTATTCACTACGGACTGGATCTCCTCAAGAAGGACAATGATGGGAGAGTTCTTTTCACTTGTCCCCAAGTATGTTACAACTGTGCAAGAAGCCTTCCACCCCTTGGTGTTACATGAAGCAGTGATTTGATTTGGCCACACTCCTCGTTACAGTGGTGGCTTGAGCACGAGTATAGCCCTTTTTGCTACCAAATGCTGGTGTGTAAGAGGCTTGAGGTATGTGCACAGTTCAGCTGAAGAGAGATTAAATTCTTGACCCTTTTAATGGGGGTCACAGAACTGCCTCTCGGCTTTGCGCATATGAGAAAGGCAACATTTCTCCAAGAATAACACAGAATCCACTGGGCACTGACTTTGGTTCAAAGTCCAGCACTGGTGAGGATGAAGAGTTTACTGCATAATACATGTGTCATTCACCTCCAATATTTAAACAAATCCCTAGAAAACATTCAAGTATTTTGATATCCTCGCTGAACGTGTTAAAAAAACCCCTCATAACACAACCAACCTATACTGTACTTGCCAGTGCATACCACTTAACATTATACCCCAACTTACTTTAGAGGCTCCATAGATAGTCAACATTGGTGTTGGTTGACAACAGGATGCTGAAGAGATGTTCACAATTGCCCCTTTCTTCTTCTTTACCATGCCTGGCAGCACAATATGTGTCATCATGTTTGCAGAAGCAATATTTACGTGGATCATGTCCCACAGCATATCCTCCTGCAGATTAGTAAAATAGTCTGGGTAGGTATAAAATATTCCTACGTTATTCACCAAAATCCCAATTTCTCTGTCTTTCAGAGCCTCCTTAATGGCTGGGTAAGGCTCACGCCCCTTGCTGAAATCAGCTACTATGAAATCTGTTTCCACTTTATAGGTTTCAGATATGCTCCTGGATACAGCCTCCAGCTTCTCTTTGTTTCGGCTGATTAAGATGATGTTGACTCCACGCTTTGCCAGCTCCTCAGCATACGCCTTCCCAATACCATCCGTGCTACCTGCAAGAGAAAACAGCAAAGGAACACACAAGTGAAAAACAGAGCAACCCTAGCCTTCTACTTTGACAGTTCTTTCAGTTATAGCTTTAATCTTTTTTTCTGAGAACGTGTGGCACTGAATATATTGATTTCAAAGACACGACAGTAAAGACAATGCTGTCAGCCACCTTCTGCAATCCACCTCATACAGGTTTTATATTTTCTATGACAACAAGAAAGAGCTCAAAGAAGAACGTTAATGAAAGGCAGGGATGTCAGATGTACAGAACTCAAACTCTGTTGAAGAATTAGAGCATATATGAAAACCTCACAGCAAAAAAAGGATCTTGTCTACATCTCTGTGTATGCTTGCACGTGTTTGAGATGTACCTTGCAAATTTTGCAAAAAAAATTGCTGTGATTCTTTCTCAGCAGTCAACTCACTTAGCTTACCCATCTCCAGATGAATTAATTTATAAGACAATTAATAACGGGCACTGCTCAAAAGATTAATCTGCAACCAGAGATGATACAGGCCCCAGCTCGCGACATAAAGCTCACCCAGCAGCACAAGCTACCAAGTTTCACAGTACTGGCACAGTGTATTACATAAACATAAGCAAATACACCATTTCATCACTTACCAGTGACCACGGCCCATCTTCCATACTGCTTGACAAGATCAATCTCACCACCCAGCTTTGGAATAATATGCAACCTGAGCATGCTGTAAGTGTCAAATGCCAGAGACACACACTTTCTGACTGTGTACCATGCTCCAACAATAGCCAGGGCTTCTATGTAGAAATTGCAGGAACGACTGATTTCTCTGTACAAGAGGGAGAAACGATCCACTGCAGCCATGGTGACCACAAGCCTGAAAAAAAAACCGACACAGGCAATTACAATTGCTTCTTGGGCCGTGTAAACTTTTGAGACTGTGTGGATAACCTTTGAGATTCAGCATGTTACAGTTTGAGCACTGTTTTGATACAGAAAAGCCACACGTAAGTCTGTTATAATTTGGGTGTCGCCTTCCTCCATCCTCACTAATTTAGGTACTGTTTAGCCCTTTTTGTAGGGTTTAGCTGTTAATCAGTTACACTGCAACGACACTGATCAACGACTCTGTAAATAAAACAATTCAAGCAGAAGCTCAACCGAGAGGCAAGGATAACCAGCAGGAGAGGGCTGAGACACAAAGAAACAAGGGGCTCTTTCAAGGACAAAAAGCTACATGAGAAACAAAGCAAGCTCAGAGACAGAAAGTCAGGCCCCACCGCTATCACAAAGCATCGCATCTGCCACTGTCCTTGAACTACGGCACGGTGCAGCGCATCGGCCGCCCCGTGCCTCCCACGGCTTTTATGAACCGATACATTCTTAAAACAAGCACAAAACCACGCTCTCCTCGGCAGGTCCCGATGTGCCGCCCGACGCGCTGCCACACCCCTCCCGCCCCTCGCCCAGGGCGCGACAGCGGGCTCCGAGCGCGCCCTGCCCGCGCAGCCCCAGCGACCTGGCCCGGTGCCTCGGCCCCTCGCTCAGCCCCGGCCCTGGAAGACCCGGCCCGGGCCCCTCCCTGGCCCGGGCTGTACCGCAGGGACCCCGCCACAGCCGTGACCCACCTGACCCGCGGGGCCGGGCCGAGCCCTCC
>WBMZ01021933.1:0-16494 GCA_013400975.1 Atrichornis clamosus | reverse complement strand
CGCCGCCGCGCACTACCCCGACCCAACGGCCCGGCTGCGCCGCGGCGCGACCCGGCCCCGCCTCACCCCGGCCCCGTCGCCGCCGCCGCCTCGGCCCCGAGTCTTTTCCCCTCACAGCTCCCTGGGCGCCATCTTACATTCAACCCCCCGCAGCCAATCAGCGCGCTGCCCCAACCTCGCGAGAGCGCGGCCCCCAAGGCCCGCGAGAGCTCAGCCCCCAGGCCCGCCCCGCGCCTTAAAGGGGCCTGGCCGCGGGGGGGTGCGGGGAGGGTGCGGTCGCTGGGGGGCGCCCTAGGCGGGGGCGCGCGCGACCGCGGGGACACATGGGACGCCACAGGGACAGGGAGAGACCCCGGGCGCGGCAGTCGGAGGACCCGAAACGCGCTCCGGCACCGCGTGGAGCGACGCTAGCTGAGGGGCTGCACCCGGCCGCCCCGCCGCTTCTCGCCAGGAGGGTGCGGCCTGGCCCCAATCCCCACGCAGCACCTGGGGCGAGGCCCCGCGTCGCGCCCGTGGGGGGCCAGGCCCAGGTGCAGGGGCTCCGCGGGAAGTGCGCTGAGGCCTGCGCGGCCTGTACTGACGGGGCTGCGCCGTGCCCCCGCCCGGGGCGGTACCGCTGGGCCAAGTGCCCCCGTGGAGGCGGAGGGTCCCCCGCGCCGTGGGACTGCGTCGGGGCTGCTTTAACGTGCCCATGTGCTCGGCGCGGCCTCTCCAGCCCCGGTCCCGCTTAAGGTGGCCCGTGGAGCTGCGCAGGGCCTCCCCCCACCCACGGCAGGGCCTGGAGCACGGGCACGGGTCTCAGGGCACGGTGTGCACTTCGGTTCCCCCACGGCACGCCCCTGCCCCTCAGCCCGGGGCCGGGCAGAGACCACCCCACTCGACTCCACCTTAAGCGGGGAGGGCGCTCGGGCGGTGTTTGTACACAGTGCGCACACCCTGCGTGCACCCCCTGCACCCTGCGTGTCCTGCCTGCACCACCCCGCATCTCCCCTGCGACCACCTGTCCTGCCTGCACCGCACCTGTACTCCCCGGCGACACTTCTCCATTCCACCCCAACATCCTTGACCCCAGTGCAGCCTCATGGTGGCGGCTAGGGGAGCTGCAGCTCCCATAGGGGCACACCAGCGCTACATGGCAGAAAGGAGCAGAACCCGTGCCCCCAGAAGAGGGGAAACACAGCCCCCCCGCCAACGCAAAGCTCATCAGGGGAACAAACGGGAGACCACACCCCTCCCCCAGCATCCCTAAACTGAGCAAGGGAACAGGAAGCAGGGACAGTGCAGGAACAGGGCTGGGATCTCCATTTATTGAGGCGATGCTGTGAGGCACCCCAGGGGGCTGCACCAAGGCACGGTGGCACTGGGGGTGTGCAAGGACCCCCGAGGAAGCAACACCACGGTGGTGTGGAAGCGGCAGGTCCCTCAGGCCTTGCCGGGGTCCTCCTTAAGCGTCACCGTCCGGTTGAACACCATCTGGGAAGAAAGAGAGGGTCTGCTCAGAGCCCCATGGGGGGCAGGGTGTGCCCCACTGCTCCAATCCCAGGGCTCACCTTCCCCATCTCACTGTCAGGATCCACGGAGAAGTAGCCCAGGCGCTCAAACTGGAACTTGTCAAAGGGTCGGGCAGACTGGACAGAGCTATCAACCAGGGCATTGTGCACCACATGCAGGGAGTCCTGGCAAGGGGAGACATCTCAGCCAGCACACCCCTGACCCTCTGCCATCTCCACAGCCTTGTTCCCCCCAGCCCCTCTTCTCCCCAGAACACAGCAAAGCCTTGAGGAGTAGGGTGTAGATGGAAGTGGATGTCTCAGGAGTGGGCACAGCAGGTCCCCAGTTCACCCCAGGCCTGTAACCCCAGCTGCTGCCACTACTCACAGGGTTGAGGTCACTCAGAAAGCCACCAGGCACCTCTGACGGGTCTTCAGGATTTTTGTGTAAAAACCTGCCATGAGACAGAGTCTCATCCCAAAGCTGCCAGATGAGGGGACACGGTGCCACTCATGGGACCCCACAGCATCATCTTCCCCACCAAAGGGCTGGGCAGACCCCGGCAGGGCCTGCTGGTGCACAGCCATGCTGCTCCAGCATGGCTGAGCTTGCGCCAGCCTATGCAGGCAGCCAGGTACTCACAGCCGCTCGTAGAGCCGCACTTCACACGCCAGCGGCTCCGACACCCAGTGGATGAAGGCTTTGGGCTTCTCTGCCACGTCCGACTTGGTGCAGGTCACCTCCAGCTCAATCACGTGCCCACTGACGTCCTGGGGGAGAGGAGATGAACTGAGCTGTCAGGCAGCAGCCCCATCTCATAAGGCAGGCCTGGGAATTGTGGAACTCAGGGACACCTTGTTCCCCACTGTGAGGCACAGGGCTGGCAGAGAGCAGCCTGTGCCCTCACCGTGCCCATAGCACCTGGCACAAGATGGCCATAGCTGCCCTTTCTTGCCAGGGCATTGCCATATCCTGACATTCCACAGCCCAACCTTGTGTCACCAGTGTCCACAGCCACGCACCTTGATGACATTCTGGACAGTGATGACATAGCCAGCGTGGCGCAGCCCCACTGGCTGCCCAGGGGCCAGGCGCTTGTAGCCCTTGTCTGCCACCTGCAAGAGAATTCATAGCTGCATGAGGGGTCTCAGCATGGGCAGCAGGTCCTCCCTCCAGCCTGTCTCTCTGTCCCTACTCCTGCTTGTGATCTGTGTGTGCAGCACCAGCACCACTGCTGCGAGGCTCCTGCTGCACAAGCCATAGCTCCAGGAGCAAGGGCAGTATGGTTCAGTGGGCCTGACTCACCTCCCTGAAGTCCGTCTCCTCGATGTAGACAGTTTGGTGGAAGTGCACTTTGTGAAAACCCCGGCTCTCATCTGCTGGAAAGTTCGGCACAAGAACCTCGAGTGCCTGGGGAGAAGGAGGGCCTGAATACTGATCTTAAGGAGCTCCACTCCCACCCCAGCCCACAGCAGTCTCACCTTCAGGGAAGGGAAGTTGGTGATGGTGACCTTGAGGGGCTCCAGGACAGCCATGGCACGGGGGGCCTGCTCGTTCAGCACCTCCCGCGCACAGGCCTCCAGCAGATGCGGCTCCATTGTCGCCTGGGCCACCGTCACACCAACCTGAGGGACAGCCTGCTGTCACCATGCTGGCCAGGATGCGTCCACCTGCCCCGTCCCATCCTATCCCAGACACCTACGCGTGCACAGAAGTTGTTAATGGCCTCCGGGGGGAAGCCTCGCCGGCGCAGGGCTGTCAGCGTGAAGAGCCGTGGGTCATCCCAGTCCCTGAGAAAAAAACACTGGTGTGACAACTAGGCATGCCCTGGGTGAGCCCCATGCTGGCTGCTGGCCCCACTCCTACCTCACAGCACCTGTCTCCACCAGCCGGATGATCTTTCTCTTGGAGACTACAGTGTAGAGCAGGTTCAGGCGCCCATATTCCCACTGCACAGGGCAGTAGACATCCAGCGCATTGCACAGCCAGAAGTAAGAGGAGCGCCTGCAAGGGAGGTGCAGGCACAGCCTGACTCACCCCCTGAACACGCTGTCCCCCCACAGTCTGGGCAGCTGCCAGGATGCAGCCAGCTGCTCCCAGGTCTAGCTCAGCCCTGGGCCATGTTGTGCATGGCACTCACCTGGCCTGGAACTCCTTGGTGCAGAGGGAGTGCGTGATGTGCTCGATGGAGTCGCAAAGACAGTGTGTGTAGTCATACGTAGGGTAGATGCACCTGCAAGGCAGACACAGTGAGCCTGGGGCAGAGCATGGTGCTGCTCCCCTCCCAACACCTCCCCACTCCCAGGAAATCCAGACTCACTCCCACCACAAGTGCCAGGACACAGGAAGGCCCTCCCTACCACTTGTCCCCAGTGCGGTGGTGCGGAGTGAACTTGACGCGGTAGGCGACGGGGTCCATCTTCCCATCCTCCATCACCAGCTTCATCCGTAGCGTGGCTTCACCCTCCCCAAACTTGCCCTTTCGCATGTCCTGTGGAGGAGGGTGAAGCTGTGAGCTGAGCCACAGATCTGGATCCCAGAGACCCACAGCACCTTCACCAGCCAGGAGTACCTCAAAGAGCACGAGTGACTCCTCCACAGGCCGGTCCCGCCATGGTGAGGGCGGTGGGTTGTGGCCCTTGATCTCCTCAACCTTCTGATGGCAGACGTACGCCTGACCCCTATGGAAGAGAAACACCGTCACTGGACATGAGTGACCCATCCCCTGAGCGAGGGGGAGCCCCGACCACAGCATAGGACACCCACATGACCCCTGCACATTGCTACTGCCCCACATGCTCACCGCCGGATGAGCTCCAGGGCCCAGGTGTAAAGCTGGTCAAAGTAATCTGACGCGTGTGTCACCGCATAGGGCTGGTAGCCTGTGGGGATGGGGGAAATGCAGCAGGCTGGAGGCACCCCAAAGGCCCAGTAGCAGGACCTGCATGCAAGGATGTCCCTGGCACCTGGCTGGATTCTGCCCTCCCCATCCCAAACCATACCCAGCCACTCCACCATCTCCCGGATGGCTGTGAAGTACTTCTCCTCCTCCTTCTCAGGGTTGGTGTCATCATAGCGCAGGAAGCACACGCCACCATTGGCCTGGGGATGAGGGGATGGTGAGCACCTGCTCCATGAGGGACCACAGGGCCAGGCCAGTGGCCAAGGAACAGGGGAAGGCAAGGGTCTGGGGAGCTTGGTGCTTTTTACCTTGGCATAGCCAAAGTTGAAGTTGATGGCCTTGGCATGGCCGATGTGCAGGATCCCGTTAGGCTCAGGAGGGAACCGTGTCCGTACCTGCAAGGGGAAAAGGGACACCTCTGTTCTTCAGCAGGAGGCTCTTCCCCTCCCCGACTGCAGTGGCATTGACATGAACCTCTGGCAATCCCACAGAGCACCCCATGCCATGTAGGTGCTGCCTCTGGCCATGACCCCTGTGAGCTGTGTGTCCCCAGCCACCCTGGCAGTATCACCCTCACAGGGAACTGCTGGGCTAGGGGACAAGGCCTCACCTGTCCACCCGTGATTGCCAGGTGCTGCTTTAGCAGGGCCATAGTGTTGGGCGTCACCACGTAGCCCTCAGTCTTGTAGTTCTCTCCTGCAGGCAGAGGATGCTCAGGGCCACAGCACTGCCCTAACTGAGCCAAGCCCAGCAGCCAGTGGGGAAGGACACGGGGCTTGTCTGGTCCTCTGCAGCATGGAGAGCTGGGGCCAGGCACAGAGCTGGTGGAGTGGCCCCCCACATGGCAGTGGCTCCTCACACTCACCCGGCTTGTGGAACTTCAGGGCTTCTCCCCGCAGCTGCTCCAGCAGCGACTGCGTTTCCGTGCCCACATCACCTGCAGGGAGATGGGGCTGAGCTTCTTGACCACAGCTCCTAGGGCCCCACTCGGAACCAGGGTACAGCAGGAACTAAAGGGCTGGGGAAGTGGACTGTTTCTCACCGTTCTCCACCACAGTTGCCTTTTGCTTCTCTGCTGGGGCTAGACGGGCTTTTGCCACCTGCAGGGACCAGAACAGCATCCTGAGTGCCCAGCCACAGCACACACTTTTCCCTCCTGGCCCAGCCTACTGTCCCCAGCACTCCCTCAGACCTGTGTCCGTGGTGGCAGCTCAGCCCAGAGCAGCTATTTGGAATGCTGCCTGGACACTTTGCAAGAAAACACCATCCAAGTCTCCAGCCTCCCCTTCTCCTCACCTTTGGCTTCTTTTCCAGGTCAGCTTCTGTCTTTGGACCAAGCAAATGCAACACCTGGAGAAGAGTGACACAGTCAGGAGTCGACTCCCAGTGTTCCATGGCCTGGAAGTGTCCTGTCCAGCTGTCACTCCCCTCACCCTGCCTGCACCTAGCTGAGGCAGGCTATCCCCAGCGCTGGGCCTTTCAGGGGACAGGCTGGCATGTCCCACACCAGTCACAGCACTCCCAGGGGACCTGACCCACCGCCCTCACACCCACCTGCAGGTCCACCTCGTTCTTGATGGTCTTCCCGTCCGCCCACTGCAGCTGGTTCCGCGCCTCCCCTGCGGACAGGGCACCCTGTGGGCAAGGGGCACGGCCCAGCCCGGGGCAGCTTCAGCCGGGGCCACTGACGCAGAACGCCGCAGCCTGCACCCGGACGCAGCCTTTGCCCCAGGGCTGTCCCTCCTGCAGGGCACTACAGCCCTGCCCATGCAGGGGATCTGGCAGAACAATGTCTCCCCATGGCAAACAGCTGGCTCTCAGGATCCAGGGGAGCAGGCAGTGGCACTGGCACTTGGGCAGAGGGACGTGGCGGCCACCAGTGCCAGGCAGGGGCTGCCCCGGTGTCCCCACTCACCCATCAGGAGCCCCATGTTAAAGTGGTAGCGCTCCACCAGCAGCTCCGCTCGGTGCTTGCTGATCACAGCCTCCACCTGGGAACATGACAGGGACACCGGGGTGAGCAAGGCAGATGTGGGCATGGCAGGAGCCAGTCCAGTGTCCCCTGTGCTATGTCTGTGGGGTCACAGCCACACTCACTGCTTCCTCGATCTGCTCGGGGGTGATGCAGACCCCCACACCGCAGGCCCGTTCAAAGTCTGCCACGTCCAGGGGCTCCAGGGGGTGGCTCCTCACGTACTCCAGGGCAGCTGGGGACAGAGGGATGAGGAGGGGGGCCCTTCCCACCGCGGCCGGGTGGGGGCCGGGGCCGCACGGTACCGCTGAGCTGCAGGTCGGTGAGGATCTCCCTGCGTGCGATGTAGTCGACGAGGAAGCCGAGGTGCTTCGGGTCCTTGAGGCGGGCGGCCGCGTTGTACAGAAGTGTCCCGGTGGCTTTGTCCAGCGCCGGACCTAGAGCGCTCCGAGCCTGCCGCCGCCCCGGGGAGCGTCAGGGCAGGACCGGGGCTGAGCCCCGGCGGCACCGGGGGGGGGGTGGGGCGGGGCGGGACAGGGGAATGCCAAGGGCCGAGGCCGCTCGGCGGGGCCGGGAGAAGGCGCGGCTGGGGGTAGTCCCAGAAAGGGGGCGAGGTTGAAGGGGTGACATCGGGGTACCGGCGTGACACCGGGGATCGGGATGCCGAGTCCCCCAGTCTCAGTGGTGACACCGGGTACCGGGGTACCAAGTACCGGAGTAGAGGGTTCCCGGGGTGAAACCGAGGTGTCGGGGTACCGGGGATTGGGGTACCGGGAATCGGAGTGCGGGCCCGCGGCGGGCGTACCTGCAGCACGGCCCGGCGCAGCAGCGCGCTGAGCGCCCCGTTGCGCAGCGTCTCGCGCGCCTTGGCCTCGCTGAGGCCGATGCCGGTGAACAACCCCAGCGCCTCCTCCGCCTCCTCCGCCGCCATCGCCGCCGCCATGCTGTCGCCTCCGCCACGGCCCGCCCGGGGGCGGGGCCGTGCCCAGCCAACCCGTAGTGAGAGAGCTCCGTCTCGGCCAATGGGAGCGGGGAAGCCGCGCAGGCTGGGCCAATGGACGCGCGGGAGGCGGGCTCAGCGAACGGGACGTTGCATCATTTAAAGAGACCGACGGCCGTGGCGGCCACGTGGGGGGCGTGGTTGGTGGCCGGTCCGGGGGCGGAGCATGTGCCACACCCCGCCCCCGGCTCTCCCATGTCCCGGCGCTTTGTTTCCCCCCGGCCGGTGCCCGCACCTCCGGTGTGCCCCCTCTGTCTCCGCTTGCCCCGATGGCTCCCGGCATGGGCCCTGCGACGGGCCAGTGGGGACGCACATGCCCAAGGGCCGGGGTGGGGGTGTGTCGCGGTGGCGACCCTAGCCCGGTCTATGCGAGGCCAGGCCGGCCCAATGTCTCCGGCTCCTCGGACCGTGCGTGGTCCCTTGGCCCCGCGAAGCCAGTGTCTCCCCCCGCTGCCCCGGTACAGCCCTCAGCCCGGTGTTCCCAGGCTCTCCCAGACTGCTGGAACCTTGACTGCCCCAGCCCAGTGTCCTCCTGCTCCCCTCATCTGATGTCTTGTCCCACTTGGTGTCCCCAGCTCTCCACTGTGCCCAGCCAGCTCCCCAAGCCTGGTCTTGTCTGACTCTTCCAGCCCAGTGGCCCCCCAGCTCTATGTCCCACCCAGCCCGGTGTCTTCTCCTAGACTAGTGTCCCTCTGGCCTGGTGTCCCCCATAACCCCACGTTTCCCCCCTACCAGCCTGGGAGTCCCCCCAGCCCCATATCCCCCCAGCCTGGTGTCTGTTCCCAGCCCAGTGCCCCCTCAGCCCAGTGTCCCCACCAGCCAAGTTCCATCCCAGCCTGAGTAGCAGCAGACCCAAGACTGGTTGGGGAAGGGGGTTTATTTGAAACACCAGGTGGGAGAAGACACCCCCAGGTCCTGACAGCCAGAGTCACAGGACAGACAAGGCAAGTTCTGGCTCCTCCATGGGTGGGTGCTGCAGTCAACGCTGGTGTCACCGTGGATCCCACACCACAGAGGGGACAGAGCCATTGCTTGGCACCAGCACAGAGCTATAGCTTCATACTGGTGCCAGGCACTGTGTCTGCCTCCTTGGTGGCTGCCTGCTCCCTGCCTGCAGCTGGCAGTGGCTTCAAGCTATAGCGGGCACTGACATTGGTACCCGAGACGCTGCGGTACTCGCCCATCTCTGTACGAACGTTCTCGTTCTGGGTGATGGTGAGCAGGACCGGGACGGAGAGTGTCACCTCCTTCCGCAAAACTTGGATGCTGAGTGCTGTGCGTGGGGGAATCTTTGCTGGTAGCTGCACCTCCACGCGCTCCCGGCGAGTGCTGGTTTCACTGCGCCCTTTCTGCACCGTGAAGATGTTGGAGGCTTCCACGGTCAGCGTGAAGGAGAGCCCAGCTTTGAGGCTGGTGGCATTGCTGAATTGGAAGCTCTGCCAGAGTGTGGTGCCATACTCCCGGCTGCTGCTGGCCGCCAGCGCCTGCTCTGACTCTGTCTCGTTCACCCCTTCGATCTCATCCACCAGCACCTCCCGTTCCTCTTCCACCCGCTTCTGCTCCCAAAGGAGACGTGCCGAGACCAGCGGCCGCCCGGGCCGCAGCGGACGCAGGTGGGACAGCCGAGACTGAAAGTTCAGCTCCAGTTTGTAGTCAGCAAGATGCTCGCCGGGCCATGCCAGGCAGTGCCAGCCACCCCGGCTGGGGTGCTGGTAGAGCAGCCAGACGCCTCGCTGCACCATGTGAGAGGCCACCCGGTCATTGAAGTACCCGTACGCCAAGTTAGTCTCCTCTGTCACTACCTTGCAGGCGCCTTGGAAGTTGGGGTGCTCATAGAGGGTGATCTGGGGGTCCCCCAGGTCATGGTGCACGAGGCGCAGTGCTGAGAAGCTGTTGGGCCGTTCCACAGAGGGGTACTCGCCCTCCTCAAAGGCATGCGGCTCCCCCTCATACTTGGGGTCTGCGTAGGCAATCCATGGCTGCCCCTCCACCTTCAGGGAGGCGATGCAGTTCCCAAAATCCAGCTCGTGCAGGTCAGGCACATCGCAGGTGAACTCCCGGCTCAGCCCCTCAAAGTTGGCACGCTCATACACCGTAATCCGGTTCATGGTGCTGCGGGTGCCTGCCTCTGTGAGGGCACAACACAGGCCGAGTCCCCTCCTGTGGGGTCACGTGGGTGCTATAGGAGACCCGTGGGGAAAGCCCAGCCGGAAGAGGGAAACCCAACACCCCTTTAACCCTTGTCCTCTGCCTCTCCTTTGCCCACCTCTGTCCGGTCGCTGTGCTCTCACTGTGCCGGCAGCACCACGCAGCTGTGCCTTTTAGGAAGGGGTGGTGGGACAGGGACGTGCTGCGGCACGAAGTGAAGGCGATGACAGTGCTCACCCCCACACCCTGTGCCCAACCCTGTCCCCACTTTGGTGTTGGGGAGCCAGTCAGGCCCCGCACGGCGGTCGACACACCGGGATGCCAGCCGGTCCCGCAGACCAGCCCTGCCGGAAAGTCCTGCTGTGCCCCAGGCACGTGGCGCTCCAGCGCTAAGGAGTCACCGCCAATTATCAGTGATGCTTCCGCCCTTCCCGAGCTAATTATGGTGTGCGTTGCCAGTGGGGCAGGAACTGCTGGCTCACCCCAGCAGGGTGAGAGAGTATAGTGGTGGGGCAAGGCGGTGCCCTGAAACAAGAGCCTCTAGCACCTTGGTGCTCCCAGCCACCGGACATAGACACCTCTGGCATGGTACCACTGCTCCAGCCCTGTGCCAGAGAATGGCTGGGGCAGGTGGAAACACTTCTTCCCCCTTGTCTCTTCATGGGCAGGACAGCCACACACCTGGGGTGGCCAAGGCGCTGCTGGAGGCGGGATGCCGGGCACAGCAGGATGCTGATACCAAGCCAAGGCACTGGAAGGCAGCCAGCCACTCCAAGCACAGCATGCTGGTGGCTTTCTCAGGGCTCCATGCAGGTTCCCATGGCACAGACTGGAGCTGGCCTCCCCAGGAGCTGCTGGTGTGGGGCACAGGGCACGTGCACTCCCCAGCTGGCACCCCGCTGGGACAGGGCTCAGGCAGCTCAAGGGTTCTGGGGCAGGTTAAGCCTTTGGCTTCTTCTGGCTACATGCCCAGGGGCTGCCTCATCCACTTGTCCACATAGCCCTCCCCAGCCCAGGGCTGTTCCCATGGCACAGCACATGGGGGAAGCCACAAAGGCAACATGAATAGCTCCCAGTGGGGTACAGCTGGATTCTGACCCACCCCCTGGGGACAGGACAGTCAGGACCCTCAAAGCCTCTGGGCTGAAATCTGCCCCTTGGGGCTAGTAAGCAGGACCAGTCCCAGCTGCATGGGGTACCCCAGTCCCACAGGAGTTTGGTGTAGCCTGTGGGCACCCACATCCTGTGGTGGAGAGGGATGGAGACCCCACTGCTCCAGCAGCCTGTCCCTGCCAAGTCACCCCAAGAGAGGAACCCAGGTGTCCCTGAATTCCTGAACCCTATCCCCTGCAAAGGCCAGTGCCACACCACACCTCACCCCTCAGTTGTCCACTGCCAGTGCCCCTCTTCCCCTGCCTGCAGTGCCAGGGCTGCCAGGGTCTCCCAGTTTATTGCCAGATGTCGGGGCGGTTGGGGTTACACCAGACAAACGCTACGGGAAGCAGTTAGTGAGTGGGGGGCCGTGGGGGCCGCGGGCAGGGGCCAGGGAAGGGCTGTCCCACTCGCTCCCCCAGCCTGCGGCCTCCCTGCCAGCCCCCCGGGCTGCCACACTCCCCTGCGCTGGGGACCCCTCCCGTACCCCGCGGTCGCCCTGGCTCCGCGGCCCCCAGCACCCCCCACCTCGCTGTGTTCACCCCCCTGCAGCGAGGCCGGCAGCCGGGGCAGCGCGGGGCGCACGGGGCAGCGTGGGTGGGAGGCGGTGCTGGCATTATTGCTATGGCGGGCGGGAGCAGCACGACCCTCCCCACGCTCAGATCACAGTCTCAAAGAGCGTCGTCTTCTCCTTGGGGGGCTCTGGGGCCAGCAGCTTGGCTTCTGCCTCAGGTGTCAGGTACTCCAGGTGGTGTTGGCCCCAGACTGGAGTGGTCAGGAGCTGCCAGCGCTGCGGGGATACCATGTCAGCACCCGGGGACAGCAGCACTGGGACTGCCTGAACCCAGCTCAGTGAATCCCCCCTGGTGCACAGGGACCGGAGGTGAGGAAAGGGGTGGGGTTTGGATGGGGATGGAGGTGAGACTGGGACAGGGAAGGGACTGAAATGGGATTGAGAAAGTGACAGAGCTTGCATGAGGATAGGGATAGCATTAAGACAGTGATGTCAGCAAGGGTGGGGTTTGGGTGAGTTTGCGAGTGAGACAGCAGTGGGGATGGAAACCTGGTGGGAGTGAGAGTGATGAGGACAGGAATGGGACTTGGATGGGGGTAAGCCTAGGATGCGAAAGGGATTAAATGGGATTGAGAGAAGGACAGAGATTGCATGGGACAAGATTGAGACAGTGAGGGGGACATGCACAGGATTTGGCTGCGAGTGAGAGTGATAGGGAT
Organism: Atrichornis clamosus; assembly: GCA_013400975.1. Classification (NCBI taxonomy): domain Eukaryota; kingdom Metazoa; phylum Chordata; class Aves; order Passeriformes; family Menuridae; genus Atrichornis; species Atrichornis clamosus. The sequence continues at coordinate 4,596 of WBMZ01021933.1, read as the reverse complement.
AAGGATAGGAATGGGATGGGAATGAGACTGTAATGTAAGCGGGGTGGGATTCAGGTAAGGTTGGGATGAGACAGTGATGGAGACAGGGATGGGATCTGGATGAGAATAAGACAATATGGACAGGCACAGGATTTGGATGGGAATGAGACGGTGATGAAGACAGGGATGGGATCTGGCTGTGGATGGGACTGAGAAGGCAGTGTGGACAGTGCTGGGATTTGAATGGGGCTGGGACTGGGCTGGGGACAGGACTGAGAGGGGGACAAGGATGGCTGAGATAGGATGGGGACAGAGGCAGGAGTCACCTTGCGGCACCACCCTCACCTCGCGCAAGGAGCCTTTGCAGCGCAGGAGCTTGCAGATAACGGTGCAGGGGATGCAGAGCATGGAGGAGAGTGCCAGGACCCAGCCGATGGCTTCCCCCCACCACGGGTACACGTACGTCTTATTGTATGTCAGCGGCTTGTAGTTCACCACGTGGAACACAAAGATGCCCTGGAGAGAGTGGGGTGAGGTTCCGTGGGGCATGGAGCTGGCGGTCCCCACCCTCCACGCGTGTCACCCCCATGGGCCCCGATGTGCACGTCGCCCCACGGTCGCGACACGCGTGTGCCCACAGCGGCCGCCGGGGGGCGCTCAGTGCCCGCGGCACAGCCCGGGACAGTGGCACACGCGTGTCCCCACGCGCGGCGGCCTTGCTCACCACGCAGACCAGCGGTGTCACCACAGACCAGCACCACTTCATGACGGGCAGGGGCCGGTAGCCAATCATACGGGCCACGTCGTCCATGAAGCGGTCGGCACCTGCAGGGAGGAGGGTGTCAGCTGGGGCACTCATGTCCCCCTTATGTCCCCCTCGCTGTGTCTCCTTGGCCTCACCATAGACCCAGGCAATGACCACGCACTCCCAGAAAGCCTGCCACAGCAGCGTGATCCCGCTGGCCGAGTAGTTGTCAAAGAGCTGGAACACGTACATGCCGCCCTGCCAGGAAGGTGCCCGTGTCACCAGCATTGTGCTGGCTGCCCTGCACGCCTCCACACTGGCACCACCATAGCCTTGCCAGCACCGGTACCCCACCCGGCATGGACACCCTGCATGCCGTGAGCACCCTGCTCCCACAGCACCCCCACACCATGGGGACCCTCACGCTATGGGCAGCTCCACTGACGTGGGGGCAGCAGTTTCAGGGATCTCCCACACCATACTGGGACTTCAGGGGAGGTGATGCCCCAGAAACAGGCGCAGGTGTCCAATGTGGGGCTGGCTAGGCAGTGTCCCTGATGCGTCCCCCACCTGCGTGACCATAGAGAGGTCAATGAGGCAGCAGACGATGCAGCAGAGCGCAGCGGTGAGCTCACGGCGCAGCGAGCCAGCCCCCGGCTGGGGGAACAGGTCCAGGATGCCCGTGATGAAACCCTCCACACCGACAAACTGTGGCACAAAGCAGGGCTCAGTGGGGACATGCCACCCATCCTCCTCCTGTCCCCCATCTTCCTGCTTGCCACAGCACCTGGCTGTCCAGCCCCAGCACGAGGAGCATGATGAAGAAGAGCGTGGCCCACAGTGGGGACAAGGGCATCAGCGTCACAGCTTTGGGGTAGGCGATGAAAGCCAGCCCGGGACCTGCGGGAGAGCGGGGTCAGGGGTGCCACTCAAGCGATGACACAGGGGATACCGTGCCAGCTGGTATCACCGCCTGTCACTCACCAGACTCAGCCACCTTGGAGATGTCCACACCTTGCTCAGAGGCCATGAAGCCAAGCACAGAGAAGACGACGAAGCCGGCAAAGAAGCTGGTGCAGCTGTTTATCACAGCCAGGATGTAGGCATCCCTGTGGGCAGAGCAGGTCAGGAGGTGCTGGGAGGTGCTGGGGGACACACCATGGGGGCACTGGGACACATCAGGGGGTCTATCTGCAGCCGGCACAGCCCTACCTGTAGCAGTTGTTGTGGAAGCGGTTGTAGCTGCCCAGTGCGGTCAGAGCACCCAGCCCGATGGCGTAGGAGAAGAAGACCTGGGTGCCGGCATCAATCCAGACCTGGGGTGTGAGGGAGGGTGTCAGGGGGTGATAAGGCTGCCAGCGGGGTGTCCAGCACCCAATCCCCTGCTGCCCTCCCCACTGTCCTCACCTGTGCCTCAACCAGCTTGGACCAGTCAGGTTTCAGGTAGTAGATGATGCCGCCCAGCGCACCAGGCAGTGTTACCCCGTGGACCAGCAGGAGGATGAGGACCACATACGGGAAGAGTGCCGTGAAGTAGACAATCTGCAGAGCAGTGGGTGGCCGTGAGATCCCCCCAGGCCAGGGCTCTCTGTCATGTGCCACAGGTGGTCCTAGCAGAACCAGAGCTTGGGAATGTCCCCAGCAGCTGATAGCACCGCCTCAACAGATGTGGGACAGGGGCCTCACACCCCATTGGCTGTGGCACAGGAAGGCAGGAGCCAGCAGTGCCGTGTGCTGCAGTCCTGTTCCCCCATGCCAGTGGCCCTGATGCATGTTCCCCCTGCCAGCATTACCTTCCCAGTTGACTTGACACCCTTCCAGATGCAGAAGTAGACGACGATCCAGGTGGTGAGCAAGCAGAGGATCATCTGCCAGTTCATCTCCCCCGGCTCGCTGAGGCCCCCAGAGAGACGCAGCACCTTGTTCCTGCAGAGCGGGGCCGTGTTGAGTGCCAGCGTGACACCCCCGACCCCAGGTTCCCACACTCCTGGTTCCCACACTCACTCCCAAAACTCAATGACAGGTGAGCGCTTGTCGGTCATGTTGGTGCAGCTGAAGTTGGAGGTCCAAGTGCTGGCAATGGCATTAGTGCTGACATTGTGGCACAGATCTGGGTTGAAGAGCTCCGTGCACTGTTCCGTGTTCCAGGAGTGGCCACAGGTGGCCCAGGGCAGCGTGTCCGTCAGTGAGTGCACCAGGTAAAAGAGCCCCCACACCAGGATCATGATGTAGTAGGAGTTGCAGAAGAAGACGATCACCATAGAGGCCAGGCCTAAACCTGCAGCACGGGGAAATCAGAGCCCACAGGCACCTGTGGGCACCCGGCACGGGGTGGGATGTGGGGTGCTGGCAGGGATGGGGGAGGACAGAGGAGAGCTGACAGGGACAGGACAGCGGGGAACTGATGGGAATGGGACGATGGAGCTGGCAGCCCTGGGCAGGATAGGACAGGGTGGGGACAGCTGGCAGCATGGCACAGGACCAGGGGAGAGTCGGCAGGATACTGCTGAGGTGGGGATCCAGCAGCCACCCGGGATCCAGCAGCATGCAGGCAGGGAGCCACAGGGGCAGGCAAGGCAAGGCAGGGCAGCGCAGGGTGCCATGGGGCACAGGTGCAGGCAGCTGCCACCCTTGGCCGGGGCACAGGGCGGCAGTGGGACGCGGGCAAGGTGCAGGGGAGCAGGCAGGGCGTGGGCAGGGTGCTGCCGGCCCCAGCAGGCTGCAGGCAGCAGAGGCACAGTCAGGGTGCAGGCAGGGTGCCGGGGGCCCTGGGCAGGGTGCAGGGGCCACGGGAAGGGTGCAGGCAGGGCACGGGCAGGACGCAGCGTTACCCTTGAAGAGGGGGGCGATGTTCCAGGCGCCGATGCCCCCCTGCTTCATGAACTGCCCCAGGGCCACCTCCAAGAAGAAGATGGGAATGCCGCCCACGAAGACGATGAGCAGGTAGGGTATGAGGAAGACGCCTGGGGCCGAGGGCAGGGGGCTGGCTCAGCCGCTGCCGTCCCCCCGGCCCCCCCTTTTGCTCCCCCCCTTCCCCGCGCCGCCCGCCCGGGCGCAGCGAATGGCGAAGGCTCCTCCGCGCCCTCCCCTCGCTGCGATGTAGGTCAGCACGGGCAGGTGGTGGGGGGCTCCCACGGCCCCCCGGCCCATGAGTGACATCAGACCCCCGCGGGGTGGCCCATGAGCACCTCGGAGGCGCAGGGCGAGCCGGCCCAGCGTGAGGTGATCCCCAGGCACACACTCTGGGGTGGGAAGGGGGTGCCCCCCGCACCGCGGGGCACACCCCCGCGGCGTGGGGTGAGCACGGGGCTCACCTCCACCATTCTTGTAGCACAGGTAGGGGAAGCGCCAGACGTTGCCAAGCCCCACGGCGAAGCCCACGCAGGACATGATGAAATCCATCTGCCGGGTCCATGTCTCCCGTTCGGGGACGGCCTCTTTGGGGGGACCGGGGGGTCGCACCAGCGGTGCCGTCACTGTCCGCTCCTCGCCCGCCGTGGGGGGCTCTGTGCCCTCCGCCCCGCCGGGGCCCTCTGCCGAGACGGGGGGGCGGGGATGCCCACGCCGCCGTCACGCGCGCCCGTGGGGGTGCCGGGGGGGAAAGCACCTCCCCCCCCCGCGCGCCCCTCTCCGCGCGTAGGGGCGTGACGTCAGATGTCAGGCCGGCACGTGACGTCACAATGCAGAGCGGTGACTCACCCCGCGGCGGCGGGAGGGGGCGCGCCGCGGTCGCGCGTGGCCGTGGGCCCCCCTCTCCCCCTCCCCAAGCCCATCCCTCCCTGGTGCTCCCCGCTTACCGGAGCCCGCAGGGGCAGCGGCGGCCGCGGCTGTGGCGGCGGCGGCGTCGCGTCGCGGGGCGTCGGGCGGCTGCG